>CAOJBK015830895.1:0-13648 GCA_948294925.1 Codiaeum variegatum | reverse complement strand
CAATATACATTATTCATGGATATTATTATGATTATATTAATTAAACATGCAAAATAATATAATAATTATTTCATAAAGAAATCCAAATGATAACAAAATGTGTCCATAAAATAATAGGCCTAGGGCACTATCACCAACACTAAGGGTACTAAGAAACATGATGGTTACGTGCATGGGAAGGAGGGATAGTTGAACAATGGCATGTGCAAAAACTTTATTCTTCTTATTTCTAAGGTAGGTGCTCCTCTTCAAGAGAGTATAATGGTTTTAAATCCATTAAGGGCTATGAATCATAATGTAGTGCGTGGTAAAAAGACGTAAAATCCTGTTAACCATTATGTGGTGGTGCTCCTTTCAAGCGCTCTTAATATTAACCATGAGCCTATAGTGAATAATTGTTTAGCTAATCAGAATAGAGGTGTCGGTATTGAAAAGGGTGAGTGTATTGGAGAGAAGTAGAAACCTCATGATGATATAAACATGGATGTTGATAATGTTGAGAGTGAAAATCAAGACACTGAGTTTGAGATGGGGAGGATGAGGAGTTCCCAATACCTTCGAAGATGATGAATCCCTAGGGGATGAAGATGTGGAGTGTTTAGACCCATATATGAGAGACTAGTATGTCTCATTTTGCTGCTGCTTTCTTTGATTATTTTTCTATGTCGTTTTTCTTTTGGAATTGCCAAAGGGCTTCTTCCCTTAAATTTCGTAGATCTTTGAAGCTGATGAATCAAAAATATAAACATGATGTTGTTTCTTTATTTGAACCATGTATAAGTGGTGAGATTGTAGATAATGTTATTAAGAAGAATGGTTTTCTTTACTCTCACAGAGTTGATGCTGTGGGATTTTCTGGAGGTATTTAGGTTCTTTGGAGAGATGGTGTCAATGTCGACATTTTAGAAAATCATCACCAATTTATTCGCATGGATGTTAGTATGTAAGCCAATTTTTCTTATCTGATTACTACAGTTTATGGTAGCCCATCTATGAGGTTGAGAACGTAGTTGTGGAATCATTTAAATAAACTTACGAAAACCATTTAGAGGTCTTGGCTAGAGGATGGAGATTTCAATAGTATTCTCCATTATAATGACATGAGAGGTGCTTCTTCACACAGGAGGAAAATTTATAGAGATTTCAATGAATGGGTTCAAGATAATAACCAGTATGAACTTAAGATTAAAGGGCCTAGTTTTACTTGAGCTAGAGGGAATTTATTGGAACGATTAGACTGTACTCTTTATAACGAAGAGTGGCTCTTTAAGTACTAACATTCCATTGAATTTCATCTGTCGAGAGTAACTTTAGACTATAGACTACTACTTGTGCATCTTAACAGTGCTGGTGTCAAATCTGCAGGTCCTAAACCCTTTAAATTTCTTTCTACTTAGTTGATGTATGAAGGGTTTAGGGACTTAGTTAAAGATGCTTAGAAGAGGGAGCTGTCATTTTAGGAAGATGCTAAAGTTTTTGCTCATAATGCAGTGACATGGAATTATGGATTCTTCAAAAATGTGTTTAAGAAGAAGAACAAAATTCTAGCAAGACTTGTAGGTATCCATAGAGCTTTGGAGCACCATTATTCTTAGAATTTAACCCGCTTAGAGGTGAATTTGAAGGAAGAGTTGGATGTTATTGTGATACAGAAGGAGCTTTTATGGCAAAAAAAAATCTAGGTGGGAGTGGATTAAATGTAGGGATAGAAACACTAAATATTTTCCATCATAGAACTATTCAAAGGCACAATTGGGCTAAGATTAATTGTATTTAGAATGAAGAGGGAAAGACCTTAACTGGTGATGGTTTTCTCCTTGACCATGATGTCCAATTCTTCTTTGATCTTTATACTGAATAAGATGAGAACAAACCTTGTTTTCCTATTAATTTTTTCCTTCCCTACTCCTTCTGATAGGCATGTCCAACAATTGACGATGGAAGTTGAGGATGGTCTTAACCTGTTATTTTTCGAATCTTAGTGTGAGATTGTAGGTCCTTTTATGTGCTCTATGGTGAAAGAAGATCTTAATAAAGGGACTATTAATGCATATCCTAGCAAAAAAGTTTAAGTTCTCATTCCTAAGAAGGAGAATCCCTCTTCAATGAGGATGTTCAGGCCCATTAGTCTTTGTATTGTGGCTTATAAAACTCTTACTAAAGTCATTGTCAACCACCTCAAGAGCTTTCTTCCTCATATTTGTCAATCGCCTCATGAGCTTTCTAGCTCATATTATTGGTCCTATGCGAGCTAGCTTCATTCATGGTAGACACATAACTAATAACATCATCATAACTTAGGAGATTATTCATTTTTTGAGAAAGATGAAAGGTAAGGTGGGGTTATATGTAGGGCTCTTCATTGGTCCAGAATCGAACCATATTGGAACCCATATTTTCAATATTTTAAGATTCAACCAGACCAAAAAATGTCGGTCTAAACCCCGGACCGGGCTTGTAATTTCGGTCCAAACCTCGGACCGGACCGGTTATAAAATTTTTTTAATTTTTATATAGAAAACTAGTTAAAAACTAATAAATTAATTAATTTAAATTGGTTCGATCTGAATTTTTTTTCGGATTTGGACCATGCAGACTTTTTTTGGGTTTGGACTGGATCGAACCGGAACTCGAAAAATTAATGACTAAATCCAAATATTTGATCGAATGATACTGGTCCAATTCAGTCCAATTTTCCAGTCCGAACCGAATTATGAACACCCACATATATATGCAAGGACAGATTCAGGACCTGGCTGAGATGCGCTCAAGCCCAGGTCACCTGTCCACATGCTGTTTTATTATTGGTTTTAAACAAGTAAAGTATGAGAACATTAATATCACTTTAGTTTTATAAGTTAATTTAGACCCACTTTTATAATTTTCTTAACTTTTTTTTTACTTAAATTTATGGTTAAATGTGTTTTATTTTATAATTTATATAATTCACATGCAAAATGATTTCTAAATTATATTTCAACCTTTTATTTTAGCTCACCTTCTAACTCAATCCTACATCTGCCAAGGAACATGGTTTTGAAAATTAACCTTGAAAAAGCTTACAACAGGTTGGGTTGGGAGTTTATCTACAATACTCTTATTCAAGCTGGCATCACCACAAATCTTTATGTTCTCATTATGCATTGTATTAATTCTGATTGTTTTTAGATACATTGGAATGGGAGACTCTCTGAGGAGTTCAAATCTAGTTACGAAGTTCATAAAGGAGACTAGCTATCGCCTTATATTTTTTCTTTATGTATGGTAAGGCTGAGTCATGGAATATGTTAGGCTTTCTAGAAGCCAATAATTATGGTAAGACATGGTGCTTCTATTTTCCACTTTATTTTTGTTGATGACCTTTTGTTAATTGTTGAGGCATCTTCATACCGGGTGGATGTTATTAACAAAATGTTAGATGTTTTAGGCAAAGTCTCGGGTGAAAAGTTGAGTAAAGCAAAATCTGGAGTGTTTTTGTCTGCTAATGTTTCGAATATAGAGGCTAAGAACTTAACCTCTGAACTTAGCATCCCTTTAATTCACAATTTGGGTAAATACCTTGGTGTTCCCGTTTTGCATTCTAGAGTGGGAAAATCAACTTTTAAAGAAGTTATTGACAAAGTTGAAGCTAGGCTATCGACTTGTCTGAATCTTTCTATTGCTAGTAGAGTCACTTTAATGAACTCTATTCTTAGTTCTATTCCTCTTTTCTTAATGAAAACCTCTAGTCTTCCTAAAAGTATTTGTGCTAGAGTTAAAGAAATTAGTAGAAAATTCATATAGGGTGAGTGTAATGAAGGAAAGAAGATCAGTACTATTAAGTGGGATATCATAAAAAAAATCCTAAGAATAGAGGTGGTCTAGGTGTGAAAGGCCTCAGTGCCATAAACAAGGCTTTATTGATGAAGATTGTTTGGGGTATTCTTTTGGATAAGGAGAAGCCGTGGGTTCAAGTTATTTGGCAGAAGTATGGCATTGGGGATAATGATGTTACCCTAACAGTTTGTCCTTTAAATGGGTCTCATCTATGGTGTTCAATTAGTAAAATGTGGGAGGAGACAATTTTGCATACGATGTGGAGCATTGGAAATGGCAATATGGTGCATTTCTTGAAGGATAAATGGGGAAATATGCAATAGCTGCTGACAGAATTGCTACATAACAATGTTTCAACTCCCGAGTTAGATAAAACAATGTCAAATTATGTGGATGCCAATGGAATTTGGATTAGGGTCAATTGCAGTCTCTTTTACCTTATAGTGCTATTCGCTCAATTTCAGCTATTAAACCTCCAAGACAAGATGATGGTGCAAACTTCTTTTATTAGGATTTTTCGAAAAGTGGGATATTCACTACAAAATCAACTTATGAAGGGATTCATATGAGAAATTCTTCCAAAGAATAAAAAAGGTGGAACCTAGTTTGAAAGTGGCATGGGCCTCAAAGGATCAGAATTCTCCTTTGGGTTCTACTCCATGGTCACCTTTTTTGTAAAGCTGAAGCTAGCGCATAGACATATTTGTTTAGCTGCTGTGTGTGGTAGATCCGATGTGGCAATTGAGGGCATAGTTCATGCTTTAAGAGATTGTCCCTTTGTCAAACAGGTTTGGTTGAATATTGTTCAGTCTAATTTAAGAGACAAGTTCTTTCAGCTTAATGCTCACGAGTGGCTTATGAAAAACCTCAATATTTTCAATGTGTGTGTCTTTGATTTCAAGTGGGTGATTGTCTTTAGAGTAACCACTTCTGTCCTATGGTTTGATCGTAACAAAGCCATTTTTTAGAATATAAGTGACCGGGGGTTTGGCAGAGTTCGTATTATTGAAAGACAATCCAAGGAGATTAATTTTGTTAATTATTCCAAAGCTAGGTTGGGTCATAGTTGTGTGGAAGTGTGATTAGGATGGACAACTCCTCCTGAGGGATTATGGAAGTTGAATACTGATGGTGCTCATTTTGCATATTCAAGTTATGCCTTTGCAGGGGGTTTACTGAGAGATTAGATGGGATGCTGGAAAGGTGGATCCAAGGCTAATATTGGGTTATGTTCTGTTATTGGAGGTGAATTGTGGGGCTTGCTTTATGGGTTGATGTTAGCATAGGAGCTTGGATGCAGAAGGTCACATGCTGAGGTTGATAGCTAATGTGTCACAACATAGTTCAAGATCATGCTTCCGTTTCACTCACTCACATTAGTTTGGTAAATGAAATCAAGAAATGTCTAAGTAAGGATTGGCAGGTCTTTCTTTCGCATGTGCATTAGGAGTTGAACTTTGTAGCTGACTACTTGGTTGGTTTGGCATTCCAGATGCCGTTGGGTTATACCAAATTTTTGGAGCCTTCATTTTAAGTCCTTCCTTGGCTTGTTCATGACAATGCATGAGTCTCTTACTGTAAAAGGGTGATAGTTTACTATCTCTATTTTGTCAGCTTATCATGTACCTAAAAAAAAAAGATGAACTCTAATGGTTACTTGCTCTAAATCTTGAAATATGGACGGGTTAAAGGTAATTGTTACCATGTGATAGGTTTGAACCCAATCAACAACAATGAATATTTAAGGCAGGTTGAGTATGACTGTAATGGGCTTAGACTCATTGGCCTACAATCAGAGAAGGTTCGTGAGAGGGCCAAGCTTGGCCCTCTGACGATCAATTCAATTCTTTGTTCTTGAAAGAATCTCTCAAACTTGGTGCCTGAGAGTTAAGAGAGAAAGAAAAAGAAGAAGAAGAAGAAGAAGTTTTTGAACATACCTGTGTCCTGAGCGTGGATGACATTATATAGGGATACTTGGTACAGATCCATCTTGGATCGGATGGCTGAGGTGATTCCTTGGTGGGCAAGGATACTGTTAAATCAGAAGGAGTTGTACTGGGGTGGATGTGGCAGGCGTTGATTGGTCCACTGCCTAGGATGTCCTTTTTTGTTTGTATTCTAATAGTACTTTGAGGTGATTGAGTTCAGAGGAGACAGACCCCTAATGGATGTGGGCTGTGTAAAGGCGCGTGCTCTTGTACTATTGTACTAATGGGTTGAGGCAGTTTGTCATTTTTTCCGGATCACATTATCTATAACACCGGATCAGTGGTGATCCGGTGTTCTACATTCGGAAACATGATCCGTACTTGGCTGGTCAGTTGGATCTCCTTGTTCATCCAGAATACTCTTGTCCGAGGGGTCTGAGCTTTTCTCAAAGGTTGGACCTTCTTTGAGATCCGGGTTTGACCTCTTCGGATAACTCGTAAGGCCAAACCCCTATCACTATATAACCATGGTGATGGAGATCTTGTTTGCTCCTTTATTTGTTGGATCTTTAATTTTATCTAAGGAGGATTTAGGCGACTTAGAATGATTTTTTGAAAGTTCGACCAATGACCATTTTGAATCTTTAAAATGCTTGAGGATTAGACGACCTTAACGATTTTAGGCAACTTATGATGGCTTTAAATTTTCTCTTGTAGCAATAACTATACAAAATAAAAAACAGCAAATCTTTAAAAAAAAAACACACTCTTATTGGGTGACTATACACCAAAAATTTATTTTATTGAAAAACTTGAAACAACAAACAAAGAGAGAGTGAAAGGAAAAGTCTCTTCCCACTTAATAAATTTTCTATTCACGTGACACTCTTTCATTCCCATAAGGCTTTGGTTGGGCTTCAAAATTTCACAATAATAAATTCTACACTATAACAAGCCATTTCTTAGCCCAATTGCACAATTAAAAACCTGTAATTTTCAGGCATGAAATTGCCTTGTACGCTTCTCCACTGTACAATTTGTCTACACAGCAACCACCACCTGTGGCTGCGATGGTGGTGGTCCAAAAGAAAATTGCACAATAACAGTTGAGGAAGAAAATTTATTAAGTAAAATTGTAAATTAGTAATAAATGTATTTTTTTAATGCATATATGGGAGGGCCCTTAAATACAAATATAGTAAGGGTAATCATCTACTTATATGCACCATAAAGATAAAATTTCATTTAAAATTGAGGAGAAATTTTGAAATCAAAACATCTCATTTCTATGAATAGCCATTTAATAGGTAAGATTGTTTTTTTATAAAGTTTTATTTTTTAAAATACTATTGACCATTGACCTTTATTTTTTACTAAAAAAAATCAAAATAACCATATTTTTTAAATTTCATTCATCAATTTAAGTATATGAATTAAAATTGTTTCATTAAATAAGATTTAACTAACCTTAAAATTATAATTAATTCTAAAAAATATGAATTTACGTAGCTTGAGAAATATTTAATTTTTTTTTGGATACAGAGAAATATTTAATTTTTTAATATTAATAATATTATGATTTTAGTTTAGTCTAGAACTGCCTATCTAGAAAAATTATCCAGATAGGGAGGTGACTTCATATGGAGTTTTCAGTTTATTTTATAGTTGGGCCAATTATTTATTTGTTGATGCTCTCATTTCTTTCATGTCGTCCACTAACCAGTTGGTTTTATTTCATTTTCATGGTTATAAATTTCAATCAATTTTATTTAGCACTAATTTCAAACAGTTAGTCTACGCTCCTTTAACACCAGAGGTTTTTGGACTTTATTAACCGATCATATTTATTTCCTTAAGAAAATTAATTTTTTTGATAATTTTTCTTTTAATAATTGATAGTTTGCGGATTGGAAAGAAAGTGACAAATATTCCCCATATTAAAAAGTAAAGAACAAAGTCACTAATAATATTTATTTATTTGGCTTAATATTATAAAAATATTATGTGATTTAATATATTTTTAGATAATAATTTAAATTTTTTTAGATATAATCATCTGATATCTTCTTTTAATATTTTAGTGACAAAGTGCATAACAATGTTAATTATTACTTACATGGCATAACTGTGACATTGACAACTCACATGTCAAATTTATGCCTGATAAGATTATTTAACGATGTTATGAATTTTGTCACTAATATAATAAAGAAAAAAACTACATGATCTTATCTTAAAGTATTTGAACCACATGGTCATATATGAAAACACATTAAACTATATAGTATTTTTTTATAAAATTATCACTATTTTTTTTTATAAAAAAAATTTGGGTTTGAAAACTGAATCCTCATAAAAAAAATATAAATAAAATATTAATTTTTTAACTTTCACTTTAAATTATTCCCTATAGTATTTTCTAATATCAATCCCTATTAAATTGTAGTGGAAAGTAAAAAAAAAAAAGTCTCGTAGTTTAATGTATTTGTAATTTAAGGTCGTAAAATTTTCGTGACAATTTAGTATTTGTGGTTCAATTTATTAGCAAAATAGAGTTTTCGTCCATTTTTATTCGATGTGTCACTGATGTGACTTACACGTGTCAGATGAAAATTGATGCGTAGGTTAGCTCCACATCAGATAAAAATTGATGGAAACCCTATTTTGCTAACAAATTGAACCACAAATTACAAAAATTCCACAAATCCTAAATTGCAAATATATTAAATCACATTGCATTTTGTACTTTGTCCTAAAATGTAAATGACTTTATTCTTTTTCAAAATTAACATACAATTGAGGGAAAATTGTTGACAGTTTTTATTACGCTTAATAAGCTCTAGTTAAGTGTGTCTCGGGTTGGGTTTTGGCTCATCGTTAGTTTCTCTTTGCTTTTGGTTTGGCTTCTCCCCTCCATTCATGGAGGATCCCCCAAGGGATGGCCCTTTCTTAGAAGGGGTTTACCCCTCTAACAATACTCCTACTGGTCCTGATGAGATGGATACCTCTGATGGTCTTAAAGATCACATTAATGATATTAATCCCTCATAAGGTCATGGACAATCAAATGCTTCCCAACAGAGTTCTTATAAGGATAAACTCATGAACGATAAGAATAAACAACTTTCTATTGAAGTTCCTAAGGTTAAAGATGGTGACATAATGGTTTCTAAAGATTTAGAAAAGGGCTTTATCATGGAGATTTCCAACTCTTTAAAAGCCAAACTTTCTCAACCATGGAAATGCGCTGTCATTGTTAAGCTTTGGGGGTAAGAACATTGGTTATCAAGCATTGTGCAATAGATGGGAGAAGCTTTGGTATATCAATGGGAATGTTTAGGTTATCGATCTTGAAAACTAGTATTTTCTAGTTAACCTTGAAAATGAAGATGACATGTTAAAGGCATTCATTAATGGCTCTTAGATAATTTTGGGTCACTACTTAACAGGCCAACGATGGCAACAAGCTTTTAGAGCCTTAGAAGCTTCTATGTCGGAGGTTATGGCATGGATTAGGTTGCCCGAGCTTCCAGTTCAGTTCTACCAGCCAAAAATTCTTGAAGCCATCGCTAATATGGAGGGAAAAACCATTAAGGTTGATGCTAACACTCAGGACTTGCAAAGGGGTAAGTATGCTAGTGTTGCAGTCATGCTAGACCTTTCGAAACCTTTGGTAGGAAATTTTTTGCTTGATGGACGTAAACAACAAATTGAATATGAAAGTATTCCTTAAACTCGTTTCGATTGTGGTAGAGCAGGCCATATTCAATCTGCATGCCCTTTCAAGAAATAATAGGAACAACCAATCCCTTTTGCTAGTACTAACGCGGTTAACTTTACTGTTGATTCGATGAAGCCTGATAACAGTAAGGAATTTGGGCCATGGCTCATGGCACTAAAAACAAAATAAGGAAAGTAAACAGCAGAGAGGAAATCATGGGGAGAATCAGGAAGAAATTAATACTCAATCTACTAAAAACGCAAGTGGACCTCAATATTCCATTTTGGAGTAAGAGGAAAAATCAAGAAATTCAAGTTAGGAGCTCTCAACATGGAAAATCAATATTTGGTAAGGAGAATATTCCTAAAAAGGCTCAATCCGTGTCTAACATATCCTTTTCCTTGGTTAATAATAAAGGTAAAAAGGCATATGCCCTATAATCCTAACAAGGAAAAACCAATTACTAGACCTCCCCTTACTAATATCCCTAGTGGATCTAGTAATAAAGGTGTTAACCAAAAAGCCTATCAATCTAACTCTCTCCAGCCCATCAAGTTTCAATCCCAAAGTAATAAAAGGGCTAGTGGGAGTGGGTCTAATATGGATAAGAACCCTTTCAGTAATGTTAAGTTCCCCAGTGTTAGCCATTACACTGGGAACAATAGCAGAAATCGAAAATTGTGATCATCACAGAAGCATAAAAAACCTCCTTATCCTATAATCAAGCAACAATCTGATACCTCCCGTGGCTCTGTGAAACGGTCTAGACATCATGATGATTATCTCCCCATTACAAGTCAGTTCAATTGTATTCATGTGGAAGAGCATATACTGCTGACGAGGAAACTGCTTTATGTAGTGGAAAGATTGACATCAACCTAATGGTCAGGACTCTTTAATGAGTCTTGTGAGGTTTCATATCTTTCTTCTTTTAATTTTTTATGTCAATTATTGTTTGGAATGTTCAAGGAGCTGGGAGTAAGCTCTTTATTAGCTCTGTTAAAGATTTGGTTGGTAGGTATAATCCAAGTATTCTTATTATTATTTAGCCTTGCATTAGCAGGGACAAAGTTGACTTAATTTACAGGAAAATTGGCTTTTGGGGCTATTATAGAGAAGAGGCAAATGGTTTTTCTATAGGTATTTGGGTACTTTAGAGAGATTATTCGATCTCTATAAATATCATTTGCTCGGATCGCCAATTCGTTCACTTTGATTGGCATTATGGGCAGAACTATGGTGTTTGTATGACCATTTATACTAGCCTTTCTTATGGTTTTAGAAAGTAGCTGTGGGAGCAAATTTGTCACCTAGAAAAAAGTGTTCAAGAGCCCTAGATGCTGGGTGGAGATTTCAACATCTGCATGGATGAGTCTGAGAAAAGGGGAAGTTCTCTTATCAATTTGTCTAAGTGAAATGAATTAATTAGCCTAGTAACTGATTGCAATTTATTGGACTTAGGTTTTGTAGGTCTTAAGTACATTTGGGAGAGAGGCAATTTTAAAGAGAGACTAGATAGGGTGTGAAACACCTACCCAGAATCAAGTCTTATTATAGAACCATCTTACTCATGTAGAATGGTGTTGATCCTCCTCCGAGAGAGAAACGTCCGTTCTGCTTTCAGGCTGCTTGGCTGACTCACCCTGTGTTTAACAGTGTCATTGGTAATACTTGGCATAATTGGGAAACTTGGAATGCCAATGTCACCAACTTCACTGAGGAGATAAAGAAATGGAATAAAGATAGTTTTGGTAATATCTTTCAAAGGAAAAATAAACTTTATAAAGAGATTACTAAAATTGAATCTATTTTGCAGATGCATTATTCTAACAAGCTGAAGACGAGGAGAGAGGAGTTAGCAAAAGAGTATGAGACTATGCTACTTCAGGAAGAGATCTTGTGGTTTTAGAAATCGAGATCTAATTGGGTTAAGTTAGGGGATAAGAACACTAGGTTCTTTCACGCCTCCACCATCGTCAAGAGAAAACACAACAAGATTAAGGCTCTGAAGGATTGCAACAACATTTGGGTTTATGATAATGTGAAGTTGAAAAGTATGGCGATCAACTTTTTCAACAACCTGTATGCCGAGGAGAAATACTTTACTTACAGAATTAGGTTGGCTTCCAATTTTAATCCTATTTCGAGTGAGGATTCCAGTACCCTTCTAAGAAGCATCACCTTTGAAGAGGTCCGAAAGATAGTTTAGAGTATAGGAGCATATAAAGCTCCTGGTCTGGATGGCCTTCAACCCATTTTCTACCAAAGTTAGTGGAATATTGTGGGTTCTTCCTTAAGTAGGATGGTCAAGGATTTTTGGGATACAAGTAATCTTCCTCAGGACATCAATGATACCCTCATTGTACTCATTCCCAAACAGGACAATCCTGATTCACTTACTCATTTTAGGCCCATTAGTCTCTGAAATATTGCGTAAAAAGTTATTACTAAATTATTTGCAGAGAAATGCAAGCCTTTTATGAATAAGTTAATTAGTCCTTCCCAAAGTAGCTTTGTTCCTAATAGAAATATTTCTGACAATATTGTTATTGTACAGGAGATGATTCTTTTAAGCCCATTAGTCTTTGAAATTTCGCGTAAAAAGTTATTACTAAATTATTTGCAGAGAGATGCAAGCCTTTTATGAATAAGTTAATTAGTCCTTCCCAAAGTAGCTTTGTTCCTAATAGAAATATTTTTGACAACATTATTATTCTACAGGAGATGGTCCTTTTAAGCCCATTAGTCTTTGAAATGTTGCGTAAAAAGTTATTACTAAATTATTTACAGAGCCTTTTATGAATAAGTTAATTAGTCCTTCCCAAAGTAGCTTTGTTCCTAATAGAAATATTTCTGATAATATTGTTATTGTACAGAAGATGGTCCATTCCATGAAAATTTAAAAAGGTAACAAAGGCTGGATGCTTATCAAAGTGGTTCTCGAGAAGGCTTATGATTGCCTAAACTTGAGCTTTATCTGTGAAACTCTCCATCTTCCTAGTTTTCCTAATAAGCTTTGTGACAATTTTATGACTTGCATCAATTAGGCCAGTATGCATGTGCTTTAGAATGGACAGAAAACTGAGCCCTTTACTCAGTCTAGAGGGGTTTGGCAGGGTGACTCTTTGTCCCCATATATTTTTGTACTTTGTATGGAGCGACTCTCTCAGTGCATTCAAGATGCGGTGACTAAGAAGCATTGGAAGCCCATCAAGCTAAGTAAGCATTCCCCTTGCTATTTCTCATCTTTTCTTTGTTAGTGACCTTCTTTTATTTACAGAGGCTACTATGGACCAGGTAATTGTTATTAAGGAGATTCTAAACCATTTTTGTGAAGCTTTCGATCAGAAAGTCAATCAGGTGAAGACCAAAGGTTTTTTTTCTCCAAAAACTTGAATTTGAACAAGAAAAGAGACATTGCTTTATCTTTGAGGTTTATTGAAATGGAAAACTTGGGCAATTACCTCGGTGTCCCCATTGTTCAGGATTGCAAGATGAATAAGTTGTATACGGAGATTGTGCTTAAAATCAAGACAAAGCTTAGTAACTGGAAAGCTGAACGCTTGTCCTTCGCGGGGAGAATCATGTTGGCCAAATTGGTACTTCAGTCCATTCCGATTTATACTATGCAGACAACCTAATTACCGGCCACTACTTGTGATGAGATTGACAAAGTGATTAGGGGTTTCGTTTGGGGGGATTCAAATGATAAACGCAAGCTCCATCTAGTGAATTGGGACCAACTTTGCCAAGATAAAGAAAATGGTGGGTTAGGCCTTCGAAAAAGTAATCCTATGAATGAAGCACTTCTTATGAAGTTGTGTTGGGGTTTGATGATCGAGTCGAACAACCTTTGGGTCCAAATTTTGAGAGGAAAACACTTAAAAGGAGAGAGCTCAAAGGGTCCTATTAGTTTCGAGGGTCGGTGTTCTGCCAATTCGAGAGGGATTATTGTCCTTTAGGATACTTTTCTTGAAGGGATGTCTTGGGTGCTAAGGAATGGTGATACCATTAGATTTTGGGAAGACCAATGGATTGAAGGATGCAAGCCTATTATATCTAAAGCCATGGGAGCTATACCAGACCATCTTCGTAACAGGATGGTAAATGACTTTGTTCATGGGAATCATTGGGACTGGGACAACTTTCATCATCTTCTTCCGAATCATGTTTGTCTCAAAAT
>CAOJBK015830381.1:0-11351 GCA_948294925.1 Codiaeum variegatum | reverse complement strand
TGGATTACTTTGTCACTGCATCATTCGAAAAGAAAAAGGTCATCCCAAAAGAAATATTCTAAATTTGATAAGAATTTTTTCTTTTGTTGAAACATTAGACCTTTTGGGACTTCCTTTACAGCAAGATAATTTGCCAAATCGATGAACCAAGGAATAGTAAAAGAAGTGATAGAGTCACACACCTTACTTACCATTACAAGGAGTTGCTTGTCTAGAATTGTGTCTTGTATCTCCCTTTCTTTTAGGTCCTCAAGCTTTAGATTCTCCAACCTTGACAAGTGATCTGTCACGAAATTTTTAGCTCCTCTTTTATCTTGAATCTCCTAGTCAAATTCTTGGGGTAACAATACCCACTAAATGAGCCTAGGCTTTGCATCATTATTAGCAAAGAGATACCTTAATGCCGAATGATTAGTGTAGACCACTACCTTTGACAATATGAGGTAGGAACAAAACTTGTCAAAGGTGAAACTGACACCTAAAAGCTCTTTTCTATGGTGGTATAGTTGACTTGAGCATCATTCAAAGTCTTGCTAGCATAATAGATCGGTTGAAAGTGCTTGTCCCTTTTTTCCCCAATATGGCTCGTGTCGCATTATCGCTAGCATCACACATAAGTTAAAATGGAAGCCCCTAATATAAAGCCACCATAATAGGAGCATGAATGAGTTTATCCTTCAAAGTGTTAAAAGTGACTAGGCATTCCTCTTCAAAGCTGAATTCCACATCTTTTTCCAATAACCTCGTGAGGGGCCAAGCTATCTTGGAGAGATCCTTGATAAACCTTCTATAAAAACACACATGTCCAGAAAAACTCCAAATGACCTTAACATTTGAAGGTGAAGAGATCTTATTAATAGTGGCCACCTTGGCTCTATCCACCTCTATACCATCTTTTGAATTCTTATCCCCTAACACAATTCCTTCTTCCACCATGAAGTGGCATTTCTCCTAATTGAGCATACGATTAGTTTCCTCACATCTCTTCAACACCGACTCTAAGTTAGCAAGATAATCTTCAAAGCTATCCCTATAGAAAGAGAAGTCATCCATGAAGACCTCCATGATATCCTCAACCAAGTCATAAAAATGGTTGTCATGCACCTTTGGAAAGTGGTCGGTACATTGCAAAGATCGAATGGCATTCTCCTATCGGCAAAGGTCCCATAGGAGCAAGTGAATGTGGTATTCTCTTAGTCTTTCGATGCAATGGAGATTTGAAAATACCCCGACAAGCCATCAAGAAAGAAATAGTAGGAATGCCTGACTAATCACTCTAGAATTTGGTAAATGAAAGGCAAGGGGAAATGGTCTTTTTAAGTAACACTGCTTAATCTTCTATAATCGATGCAAACACTCCACCCGGTTACCATACGTTGAGGGATCAACTCATTTTTCTCATTGGCGACAACCCGCATCCCTTATTTCTTTGGAACAACTTGAACCAGACTCACCCATGAACTATCAAAAATGGGGTAAATAATGCCAGTGTCAAGAAGCTTAATCACTTCTACCTTGACCATCTCTTTCATTTTGGGATTGAGCTTTCTTTGAGGTTGTACCACTAGTCTGTAATCATCTTCCATATGAATCTTGTGAGTGTAATAGGATGGGTTAATCCCCTTTATATCCGCTATTTTCCATGCATTGAGTTTCTTTAAGAGATTAATCAATCTTCCCTTTTTTTTTCTCTTTCGATAAATGGGCACTTAGAATGATCAAAATCTTTTTCTCTTCCCACAGAAAGGTATACTCCAAATTATTTCGAAGCACCTTGAGTTCAAGTTATGGGGGATCTTTAATAGAAGGCTTTACCTTATCAATTTTGGGCATTTCAATTAACTCAAATGCCCTCTTCCTTTCCATGTACTTGTTCCCCTCTAAGTGCATAAGCTCCTCTTTTGCTTCCTCATCATCTTCCTCTAGCTTTCCCTGCACAAGAAACCTTTCGAGGGAATCCTTAAAAGTAAAGTTAGTGACAAAGTTTAGAGTCTCATGCTCACAAAGATCATTACATGAGCCCTCATCATAAAAAATCGAAGGGTGATTCATTGATTTGTTTACATTGAAAATACTTTCTCCTCACTCACCCTTAAAGTAAGGGTACCTTTATGAGCATCGATGATGGCATGGGCCGTATTAAAAAATGGCATACCCGATATCATAGACATGTCATGTCATCATCCATGTTAATCACCACAAAGTCAATAGAAAATATAAAATCTGCCACCTTTACTAACACATCCTCAACAATCCTTTTAGGATGAATAATGGATTTATTCGCTATTTGGATGGTAATTTGTATTAGCTTTGGCTCCCTAATAACAATTTTTTTGAAAACTTAATAAGGCATGACACTTATGCTAGCACCTAAATCCTCTAATGCCTTATCAATTTCAAGGTTACCAAACAAATATGGAATGTTAAAACTACCATGGTGTTTCAATTTTTTAAGCAACATTTTTAATAAGAGAGTCGAAGACTTCTCGGACAAATGCACTACAGAGACTTCTTCAAGCTTTAGCTTGTTAGAAAAAAGTTCCTTAAGGAACTTAGCATACTTGGGCCTTTGTGAAAGAGCTTCGGCAAAGGTATATTCATGTGAAGTTATTTGAATAGTTTAAGGGACTTATCGAATTGTGTGTCTAAGTGGTCCTTTTGTAGTCGTGCAGGATATGGCACCCTTGGCTTGAATTCCTTGACTGGTGGTGCTTGTGGTTGTTCCTCTCCCTTGTTAGCCTCTTCATCCTTCTCTTTTTCCACCTCTTTATTTATATGATAGGGTTCTTCTTCCTTGCCATCCTCAATATCTTCACTCTCCCTTGTACTCTCCTCCACCTTTCTACCAATTCTCAAAGTCACAGCCTTAAACTCTCCCCTTGGGTTTGCCTCTGTATTGTTTGGCAAAGCACCTGGAGTCCTCTCACTTTGATGCTTGGAAATTTTTCCCACTTGATTCTCAATATTTCATAGGGAGGCTTGAGTGTTCCAATTAATTGCTTATTGATTTTGGAATCTAGTGTCCGTTGATTGCACAAAATTTTCCATCATGTCTTCTATGCTACTTTTCTTTAGTTGATGAGCTTGAGCTCACATAAGGGGTTGGGGTCTTTGTTAGAATCCTAGTGGAGGACCCCTTTGTTCATTGTAGTCCCTCCATGAAAAATTTGGGTGATTTCCCAAGATTGTAGGTATTTGAGTATGAATTATTTCCTCCCTTTTGCATCCCACCGATGAAGTTGGCTTATTTTAGACTTCCACTTGACTGATTGAACCACTTGAATCCATAATGTTGCACTCATGAATATGATTGTCACCACCATAACTCTCATAATATAACACTTGTTACCTAGAGGTACCCGAGGTGAATGCATCAAATTTCTTGCTCAATGCCTCTACTTAAGCTGAAAGTGAGGTCATCATATCTACATCATGAGAACCCAATGCTCTCAACCTTGGAAGCTCTATTGGGAATGGTAGCCATTGGTAGTATGCTAAAGACGTTTGTTCAATTAACCCCCAAATCTCCTCCGGAGTCTTGTCTCCCAATGTTCCACTACGTACCAAAATCAAGTTTTTTCTATTGTTGTATGTCAAGCCATTGAAGAAGGTCTTTACATGTTTCCATAAAAAGAAGCCATGATGATGGTATTTCAAATGTAAGTCCCTGAATCTCTCCTAACCCTCAAACAAAGACTCCCCTTATAGTTGGATGAATGAGTAGATGTCATGACTTAACTTGGCGGTCTTGGTGGGAGGGAAATATTTTTCTACGAAAGCTTTTGCCAATTGGTTCCAAGCAGTAAAATGGCCTGGTGGAAAAGATTTAAGACATTTCTTTGGGTTGTCTCAAAGTGAGAAAGGGAACAACCGCAACTTGATAGCACTTTCTGTCACCTCATTCATTTTCAAAGTGGCATATATCTCCATGAACTCATCCAGATGGGTGTGAGGGTTTTCATGGGCCAATCCTCCATATTGGCATGAGTTTTGTATCATTTAGATTATGGCCAATTTGATCTCAAAGTTGTTTGCATCCACTAGAGGCCTTCAGATTGGACCTTCCACATCATTTAAGTTTACCTTAATGAATTATATTATCCTTCTTTTTGGAGATCCATTATCATTTCCATTACCTTGGCCATTCCCATTGCCAATTCTGATGGCATCTCTATCCCTATTAACCCGCTCATTACCATTGACACCATCGTTACCATTATTACCCTCCATATTGGCTCGGGTACCTCAAAGTCTTCAACTTCAATATGCCCTTCCTCTCCTCGAATGTGTCCTCAATAACATCTAGAAGTAGATTGTCTCCGTCCAAAGCTAACTCCCTCTCCATTTCTTATCTTTGCCTCCTTAAAGTCCGTTGAAGTTCTAAATCATAAGGAAGTATTTTGGAGGAGTTAGCTCTGGTCATAAACGAGTACTTGAAACACAATACTAAGAGCAAACATAATTAAATAAAAAAAAGAAAATAAAAACAAAGGCTAAATAAATAGTTTTATATTTTTTTTCTAATGTTGACCATATTCAATTCAAACTATCCCCAGCAACGGCCCCAAAACTTGATTGCACGCTTACCGCAACACAACAAGTGCAAGAGGTCGTATGAAGTAGTATAAATGGGATGAGTCTAGATATCATTCTCCTAAGAGAAAGTTGAATTGGACAATCAAACACCAACTTAATCTCTTAATCTATCGTCTAGCTCAAAATTACTTTTTGGTTAAATTATAACAAAAGAAACTTAAATTTTATCTAACAACTAAATAAATAATTAAAAAGAGAATACAAGACCCAAGATTGAACAACCAAGAATGGAAGGTGTCTACCTAGATTTCAACTTGTTTTCACTCAATTTTCAAGATTAATTAATAACTCAATGGATATCTTAATAAATCAACAAGTGAGTTTTTCACAAAAGCTAGGTTTAACCCTTTTCAAGTAATTAAACCCCTAATTTCTAAGTAATAGAAGAGGAATTTCTTCTCACTTCTATTCAATTAGAAAAAGCATGAAGATTAAGTGAAATAAAACACAAACCCTAGGTGTTTATGCATCTATCTCTAGCAAACACAACAAACCCAAATGCTTTTGAGTGTTCTAAGCCCAAACTATCTATTTCTAGCAAAGTATGAACAACCCAAATCATCAACAAGCACGTTATTATGGATGAAATGTAGAAAATTTGAATAAAAAGCAATACTTAATGAAAAACTTCAACATTTATTGAGTATATTGTTAATCAATCCATACAAATGAGAAATAATTGTCTAATCTAGGTAGACGATAGATGTTTAGCTCATGATTACTAGAAAATATCAAAAAATAAAGAGAGAACAGTGAGAAACTAAGAAACCCATGACAAATCCTAGCTTAATCTTTAAAAAACTTGATACCCTTGCTAAATCTTCTCGAAATTGGATGGATTAGTGTTATTCCTCCTCAAAGTTGCTTCCTTAGTATGTTTTTCCACGTTTTTTAGCGGTTCTAAGGTTTATCAGGTCTAAAAACCAACATTCCCTTTTTTTAAACTATTGTATACTTTTATAGTACAAAAGACTATTGTGAACCCTCATTTTGATGCCATTGCATCGAACCCTTTTAATACAAGCCCAATATATTTGACTGTGCTCAAATCAAACTTTAAACGAGCCTAGAAATCCCAAAAACCTGAATTGGATAAAACCGAACAAGACTAAAAAAACCAAGCCTAGGAAAAACCCATGCCCAAAATGACAAGCACTTGTGTAAACGACATGGCGAATGCATAAACGCTATTGAGCAAGCATAAAGCCCATTACACATGCATAATGGCTTATGCACATACGTAACACGTGCCGTGCACGTGCCAAGTAGTTTTTTAGGTTTTCTAGCATGATTCCCTATAAATTTGACCCCTTAGAATAAATCTGGGTTCCATCTTTTTTTACGCCTTTTTCTAGACAATGTTTCACCCTATTTTCCCTTACATTAAGCCTCCAAAACTCAACTCTCAAGCTCCTAAACACTGATATCAAATCACAGAAACTACAGACGCATCGTATCTATACCATTCAGACGATCAATCCTCATAATCAACAATCAGTTTACTTCATTCCAATCAAGTTTAGACACATAATTAGCACTCTCCGAGCACAACAGAGACCCACTCCGACTTTGTCAAACCATTAGACCCTCCAGTCTCCAAACCCAAAAAAAAGGTAAATTCAATACGGTATAATTCCTTCTTTTAATCAAACTGCTATTTAAGCCCTTTGATTCGAACTTATGTTATGTTTTTTTCATAACAATCATTTAAGCCCTTTAATTCTGATTTAAGTCAATTGTTAAGAAATTTGTTTTCATAATTAAAATTCAACTAACCCTAAAATCAATTTAGGAATAACATACTCAAAAAACAATTTTCTTTAATTAAGATTCATAATTGATTAAAAACCTATCTGGTTAATTTCTTTTATAAAATTAAAATTGATTAGCTACTAAACATCCAAACCATCCCATTGTTACCAGAACAGCCCCCGCTCTTCGCAAGAAGGGAGAATGGTGTAGGGTTTGATTTCCATTCAATGGGATACTCCTGCAAGCCTTTCACGGCTTCAACTCCAAATAGTTTTTCTTTTATTTACATTTTTACCACTATTTGCCTTACTATTGTGATTGTTTCATTATTTGTTTGTTTAATTCATCTATTCTACACTTTATTTCATTTGATTGTTGTTATTGCTTAATGTATGTCTTTTGGGAATGTGTGCTCCTCCTATATCATAAGACTAGAGGGGAGATCCCCTAATGTTATTGGTTTTTCATGTATTTATTACTTTCTATTAAGGTGTTATGCCTTCCCTAGAACCTGAAGTGGACTAGAGGAAGGACCCTTGGCAAATCGATTGTATTTATTTTCTTTATGAATTTGTCATTTTCATATTAGCATTTTCATGCATCCATGCCTTTATAACTGCTCCAGCATACACAAAAAAACTAAAAATACAATTTTCACATAACTTGCATGATTTTTCGAGCCAAAAGTTGTCTTAATAAAAATGGTAACAAAAAACTATTTTTACAAAATATTTTCTGATCACGAATCCCCGGACCTTCTCTAGTTCCAAAAAAGAACAACATTTCCAATTAGTGTAGAAAAATAACCATTTTATAAAATGGAGTTATTTTCAAAAGTTTCTTAATCAACTAAGAAAAACTAATTTTCTTAAAAATTAGGTGGTGACTCTAAATACGTCACACATAATATGCACTCTAACGAACACATGTGGCTGCACAAATGTGGGAACCCGACCACAATCCATGATGCCTAAAAGCATAATTTGAAAAGGCCTCCTTCTGGCCGTAAGACCTATAGGCGCACTCTTCAGGGAAAATCCTATGGGCCGTTCGGGTGGGGCGTCACAGCTAGCGACTCCCTTGGGGACATTTAGTAAAACTGACCAAAAACTAAGAGGGTTATTTTCTAGAAACAATATTTTGGCTAGAAGTCATGCAAAAGTAAGTTTTATGCATTACTTCCTATGATCCTTTATACTAGGAAAACTCAGATAAAGATTAGCATCGAGTGAGCTTCCTTCCTTAGGACTGCTTTACCGATAGCATAATCATCCAACTCCAAGGCACCATAGCTCATCCTTTCAGCTGGAATAATGAGGTACATATAGTCGTTTAACCCACTCGAGCCTCATTGGTTCTTATGGTTAGGTGTGTCTTACCCCCAGCCATTGGGGAACCTTTGAACTGCCAAGCTTTCATGTAATGATTAGAGTTGACCTTAGGTCCTATCTATCCTAATAAACTCTATATTACTGTCATCATGAAACCTTTTTCATTCATGCATAAATGCATGCATAACTACATCCAAAATAGTGAAGTTGGACAAAGTGCATTGTTCTAGACAAAACCTAAACCTACCTCTTCTTGTAAATTACTTGCCTACAACTGGCTTACCATTTTTTCAAAAGAGCTGATACTTAAATTTCTTTCCCTTTTCAAAAGGTCACCATGTATCACACCTACTGACATTGCTACTGATGTCACTACCACTAGTGCTCCTATTGCCCCTGTTGCTCCACCCACTGAACCTATACCAGCTAACCTTTCTAGCATGCTTGCCACCTTCTTACAAAGATAAGAAGAGGCTTTGAAGGTTCAACAGGAAACTCTTTTCGCAATGATGCAAAGCCATGAATAATCCATTTTAGGTAAATTTCATACCATGCTAAGTCATGTTGGGATCCATCCTACCAATCATGCTTCCACTACTTCTGACACTCTAACTGATGAGGTCATTGTCATGAATCCACAATCTGACCATAGAAATAACACCCCAGTCACCCCTACTATGGATCCTTTCCCAAAAGGGGCATAAGTACATCAACTCATTAATACTGTGATAAAAAAGTATCAAGAAATGGAAAAGTACCTGCAAGCCCTAAAAAGGAAAGAGAAGGTCCTAGATGTGGAGGCACTAAGTCCCTTCCCCAAAGCAAGGCTTCATCCTAAGTTCTAAATGACACACTTTAAAAAGTTCAAGAGCACCTCTTGTCTTGAGACTCATTTGAAAATTTATGATGGCACACTCCATCCTCTGGGAATGGAGGGTGAGCTCCCTTCTCAGCTCTTCCAATAGTCGCTCACTGGTGTGACTCTGACCTGGTTTGTACAATTAGAGGATTTTGAGAAATAGACATGGGAGTCCATCTGTGATACCTTTATGAACAAATACTCATACAACTAAGAGGTTGATATTAAGACAAGAGATCTCAAAACTACTAAGAAATAGCCCAAGGAGGCCTTCTCAGCCTTTGTTGCTATATGGCGGAGAAAGCCTCCTAGATGGTTAACAGACCAATTGATTCTAAGTTGATTGACATATTTGTCAAGAATCTATTGCCTATGTTTTGAGACATAATTATAACACAACATTTTCCTAATTTTAAAGCTCTAGTTGCTATTGGCACTCGTCTCGAGGATGGGATTGAATTCAGTCTCATCAAGGATGAAATCCATACATCATCCTATCGATTCAAGAAAAACTGCACTCAGATAGAGGGCAAAGTTAATGCAGTCTCTTCCCACAAGCCACTCCAGATACAAAAAAGGGAATTTACCAACTTAAAAGGTTAACATTGAACTACCTCTTAAGACAATGCTTAGAGAAGAACATCTTCAAACCATTGGAGCCCAAACCAATTCCCAACCCTTTGCCAAAGAATTTTAATATCAATGAAACTTATGATTATCACCAAGGGTCAGGCTATAAAACTAACGATTGCAAGGCTCTCCGCCATAAAATCCAAGATCTCATTGATACTAAAGATCTCTTACTACCTGAGGTCAATATTGGCACCAACCCCCTCCCTGAGCACAATGTTAACGGCATATTGAATGAATTTGAGGAGGGTAATTCAACAGATCTCATCATTGACGTCATGCCTCTGAGCAATTATCATTACACTGGAAACGACCAATCTTCCTTAGAAAGGTTGCTCTTCCCAAATTGCTCGTCTTTAATTGGCCAAACTTCATCTTCAAGCCAACCAATAGCTCAAACTAGGACTCCTGAACTTGATGATGATCCCATATTGAAACAATTAAAGAAGACACAAGCCAACATCTCTATCTGCAACTTACTCATGTCTTTTTATCCTCATCATCAAGCTCTTTGTAAGGCGTTGCGCCGGACTCAGACACCTCCAGACATCTCTCCCGAGACTCTAGTTGCATCAATCACCAGTTCCACCAAGTGAACCTCCATCTCTTTCTCTGACAATAAGATCCCACTTGGGAGACCACATAATGACACTTTGTACATCATATCACAAGGGAGAAGATTATCCCTATGACTTTAGTTGACAATGGGTTTGCATTGAATGTTTGCCCTTTGAAAGTTGCAAATTGCTTAGGGTTGACTGCTACTGATTTCACCCCTTCCGATCAAATTGTAAGGGCATATGATAATTTTAAAAGAGAAGTTTTTGGGGTGGCTACACTGATTATCACCATAGTGCCAACTACTTTCAAGGTGCCTTTTCAAGTCTTTGACATACTATCACAACGTTTTTCCTAACGGAAACTCGTTAAATGACCACAATGGTAACGACACAAAAAAAAATCAAATTTTAAATTTAAAGGAATTAATTAAAAAAACATGGAGTCGCCACCGATCGATTTGTTTAAAAAAGCTCGATCAGAAACATTTGAGAAATGAGTTCGAAAGTCGCAAATACTTAGGGAAGGTGTTCGTCACCCCAAGTACTAATTTTCGAAATATAAAATTGGCCTTAAAATATTAGTTTCTTTTATTTTGAATTTAGTGCATGTGTTATAAAATAATGAAACAAATAAAATGAATTAAGTAAAGATAAAAGTTTATTATTGAATCAATTTGATTTTTAAACTTATTAGTTGAATTAAAACCTTTGGACTTAATTTTTGTTTATTTTAACTCCAAGGCCCATAAAGCCTAATGGATGAAAAATGTTATAAAAATATGACTCCAAGGCTCAAAGTCCAAATGCATGAAAATCTTATAAAAAAGCAGCTCTGAGGCCCAAGGCCCGTTTTGTTAAAATGGTTATTACTTTTTAAAAATAAAATGTTATATAGAAAATGTGATTATTTTTTAGGAGATTCTTTTTTTTCTTTTAAAAAGATAATGAAAATTATAGCAAAAGTTTTTATGAGTATGAATGGGTGGTTTGATGAACATATATGATAAAAGTAATGAATAAAAGAAAATTTTTAAAACTTAATTAATAACTAATAATGTCCATTATAATTTTATGGTTCAATAAATTACAAATTCCAAATTATACAAATTCCAACTTAATTAATAACTAACTCAAATGCTTTGATGTCTTGATCTTCACTTGTTCAGACTTGAACTTCAAAGTC
Organism: Codiaeum variegatum; assembly: GCA_948294925.1. Taxonomy (NCBI): domain Eukaryota; kingdom Viridiplantae; phylum Streptophyta; class Magnoliopsida; order Malpighiales; family Euphorbiaceae; genus Codiaeum; species Codiaeum variegatum. The sequence continues at coordinate 440 of CAOJBK015830381.1, read as the reverse complement.
AATAATCAAAAAACAACTCAAAATAAAAGAATTTTTTTTTATTTACTATTTGGCTTAGAGTATTTTCGTCATACCCTAGGTTTTAAAAAACGTTTTATTGAAAACATTTTTTGTTTGAAAATTTTGTATGAAAATAATTTTATAATATATTATATAAAAAAGGATAAAAACTTTAATAAAAAGTAAGGAAATTGGTAAAACGAACTTGTGAAAATGTTTTAAGATATGCAAATAAAAATTTTATTTCTTTTTATGCACGTGCAATGGAAAATTATTTTGTATATTAAGCCCAAAAATTTTAATGACACTTGGTATAAAGATTATTTAGGAAAATGAAATATATGAAAAAAAAACTTTTGTTTTTTAAAAGAAAATGCCGCTCTCTCAAAGTGCAGTAGCCTCTCACGAAGAGAGAGCCTTATTCCGTTCCGAATCATTCG
>CAOJBK015830081.1:0-12091 GCA_948294925.1 Codiaeum variegatum | reverse complement strand
TTTTCTTATAACTATCTACTAATTCATATTTTATTACCTTGTTTTTAATTTCAATGGTAATTTGAAAGCTAAGTATAGTGTTTTAAGGTTGTTACTATGTATTTTTTTTAACCCATCATATTATTTATTTTATGCTCCAATCCCCATTCCATCCAAAAAATTCATGTCTTATCATATTTCATTCAAATATTTTTATATAATAATATAATAAAAATTTATAAAATTTATTAAATTTATAAAACACAAATATAATTTTTCAATATTAATCATTCATATTAATATAAATATAAATTTTAATGAAATAATAAAAGTAATAATTAACATAAAAAATATAAATATAAATATAAATTAAATATATATATCTTTATATTTAAATATTAAACTGAGTTGGGATCGGGACAGATTAAATAAATATCGATCTCACCTTGCCTCTTCTATTTTTTATATCGAATTAATCTATAATCGGATCAATCGTTGATTAACTAGTCTCGTTCGAATTGGGTCGGATCGGATCTCCACAGTTTAGAGTTAAATTATCATGCCTATGATTGAATGGTTCTGTTTATACATCAGATTTGAGCCGTACGGGAAAGGAAACGAATAAGACAGCAGGCAAGTCAGAAATCAGAAATCACATCGGGTCACAGGTCACACAGTATAATCATTTTTGCTTTGCTTGTATCCTATACTATACAATAATTTAATTTCAATTTTAATTTCTTATTATTACATAAAAATTAAATAAATATTATAATAAGTTGAATAGAGCAAGCACGAGGAATGATGTGGCTTGTTGGATATAGATAGATAAATGATAGATTTTCTGGGCTCGAGGTACAACATTATTTCCTCACTTTCTGGATACTGTTTTTTTTTTCCCCTCTTTTTATTTATTTGTTTTGTTTAAACTCTTTTTCTTAACATATCTTGTTTAGCTATCCCTATCTCACAGGCTTGTGGTGAGCCCTCTTTAATTCATGATTTTCTTCATTTTCCCCTCACTTTTGGAAGTATTTCAATTGAGATTTCAAGTTATTCATCTTGATTGGTGAATTATTCTCAAATTATGGCATAGATTTGTGCTCTTCCAACCGAGATTTGTTAAGCTCTGTTGGCGTTCAATCACTCTCAATTTTAGAATCGTTTCGATACTTCTACAGTTGATTTCTCAAATTATACTTGCTCGGAGTATTATTAATTCAAATTAAATCTTCAACCTTGCTTCCTTCAGTCAAGAATTTACAAAGTTATAGGAGCTTTTTCTTCTCTGTTTAAGGGTGTCAACTGGCGCTAAAAGAACATAGTATTGTACTAAATATTATGATAAGGTTTTCCTAGGAGCAAAAATGAGAGATTGAAAGATCGCATCCTTCAATGGTATTATTAATAAGTAATTTCTATTTTTTGAACTGGTTACAAATTGTTGTTGTCAAACTTTATTCGCTCTATAAATGGTGTGGTTAGATAGTGTTTGATTCTAAAGACTGTTGTTGAACAATGAAACAAAATTTCTGGAATTGCCAAGGTCTCGGGAGCACCTCGACAATTCAGTACCTCAACGATTTAATTAATCTTCATCATCCCTCTGCATTATTTATTTATGAGTCTAAAAATAATACAGAGCTCTTGGAGAAATATAGAAGAAGATTTAATTTTGAATTTAGTAATTATGTTGAGCCAATTAATCAAGCATGTGGTTTGTTGTTGTGGTGGAATAGAGATATAAAAATTCAGGTATTGTCAAAAGGTAAAGATTTCATTCACACTTTGTGTAGCAGTGCAAGAGATGGTTCGCTTTGGTACCGATCCATTCTTTATGGAAGTCCTTATAGGGAAGACAAGGTAGAGGTCTTTGGTGAGCGGACAAAGCTGAAACCTTAAGGAGATGTTGCCTAGTGTTGTGTGGGAGACCTCAATGCAATTTTAGATTGCTCTGAGAAGGTTGGGGGTAGAAGAGGTATCGTGAGAGATACACAATCATTTAGGGATTGGATTAATCAAATGGAACTCATGGATGTAGGCTTCAAAGGAGCTCAATTTACTTAGTGTAACAAGCAGTTTAGCCACAGGAGAATCCTCTAGAGACAAGATCGCGTTCGGTGCAGTAGCGAATGGAGGCTGATGTTTAGCAAGGCTTGATAACATGAAAGGATGCTTGGATCATACCATAGGCCACTGGTTTTAAGCCTAGACGACATCCTCAGAAGGTTCAAGGTTGGTTTTAGATTCGAGGATAAATGGCTTCTACATAAAAATTGGAAGGAGTTCATGCAACATACTTGGTTAGGGCAAGAACCAATTCAAAGATTAGAGCAGCTAGGCACTAAATTGAAAATTAGTGCAATCAAAATTAGAAAATGCCAGAGAGAGAAAGTGGGAATTGTAGAAAAAGAATTGAGAAGCTCTACAACACTTGTAAAGCTCCAAATGGCAAAGCAGAAGAATAAAAAATCCTCGGGGAGCTAACAAAACTTTGGGAGATGGAAGAAGTATTTTGGAGACAACGATCCAAGGAGTTATGGTTAAAACATAGTGATTGGAATTCAAAATTTTTTCACCTTTCAGTAGTTCAAACAAAAGAAAGAGTGAAGATTAATAAACTCCAATTAAATTCTAGAACCTAGGTGACATATGAGAAAAGTATTATGAAAGAAGTACATGATTTTTTCAAAAATCACTATACCTTCGAAGCTAAATAAGACTTCTCAAAAGTAATCCAACTAGTCAAGAAAGTGGTCAAAGAAGACATAAACCATGCTTTGGAAGAGACAGTCTTAGAAGAGGAAATCAGGAGAGCTGTGTTTTCCATGAGAGCTTCTAAATCTCATAGACCTAATGGATTCAATGGTTCGTTTTATCAAAACTCTTGGCTTTTAATCAAAGATGATGTTATAATAACTGTCAAGGACTTCTTTAATAGTGGTGAGATGTCGATTGGCCTAAATGATACATTGATCACTTTAATACCAAAATCTCAAGCTTCAGCCCAAGTATCTCATTTCAGACCTATTTCTCTCTGCAATTTTGCTTATAAAGTCATATAAAAAAAATCATTGTCATGAGATTTAAGCTTTGGATGTAAAATTTAATTCATGAATGTCAATCTGCTTTTGCTCTGGGGAGGCATATCCAAGACAATGTTCTAATCATTCATGAAGTTCTCCATGCTTTTAGACAATTCTCTCCTATAAAAAAGGGGGCTATGGCTATAAAGTTGGATATGCTGAAATCTTATGAGAGGATTGAATGTGAGTTTTTACTACAAGTACTCAACAAAATGGGATTTTGTGATAAGGTCATAAAGTGGATACATCAATGCATTACCATTGTAAGATATTCAGTGTTGGTGAATGGAAGTCCTTCCTATTATATTACTCCTTCTAGAGGTTTGAGGCAAGGAGACCCCTTCTCCTCTTACCTTTTTATTATTGTTTCCAATGTGCTTTCTTTGTAGATTGAAGAGGAGATAAGGAGAAACAACTTGAAGGGATACCAAATCAGCAAATGAAGTCCAAAATTATCCCATGTTCTATTTGCAAATGACACTCTTCTTCTAGGAGAACCATTAACAGATGAAGCTTCTAACATTATAAAGGTCTTCACCGCGTATGAGAGAGCTTAGAGGTAGAAGGTTAACATATCGAAGAGCTCAATCCTCTTTAGTGTCAACACCCCAAATTTAATCAAAGAAGACATAACCCTTGCTCTTAGCATAAAGGAAATGAAGGAAAAGGATAAATATTTAGGGGAAGTTAAAAAATGGAAGCTCTCAACTTTATTGTTGAAAGGGTACAACAAAGAGCTCAAAGTTGGAAAGCAAAGCATCTCTCATTTGCAGGTAAAGAAGTAATGATCAAAGCGGTGCTTTAAGCTACTTATTAAGCTGCTACCATTTTCCAAAAGGAGTGTGCAACAAGATTAATGCAGCCCTAGCTCAATTTTGGTGGGGTGGATACCAAGGTAAGAGAGACATCCACTTTACAAAATGGGGAAAATTGCAAAATCTAAATTTGCTGGCAAGTTAGGGTTTAGAGAAATAGAAAACTTTAATTTAGCATTGCTGGCCAAACAAGCTTAGAAGATTATCAAAGAATCCAATTCACTTTAGGCAAGGGTTATTAAAGCTCGTTATCTTCCAAATGGGAATTTTTGGGAGGCAAAAAAAGGCTCAAGGCCTTCATGGAGTTGGAGCGGCATAATTAAAGCTAGAGATATCCTAAAGCATGGAGCTTGCTTAAACATTAAGAGTGGAAAGAACACCCTCATTTGGCATAGTCCGTGGGTTCCAAATCTCAAGGATTTCAAAATCCAAACCCCAAAGCCTAATGGTGTTGAAGTTTTCATTGTTAAGGATTTGCTCCATCCGACTAGAGTGTGAAATCAAGAATTGATTCATGAATTATTCTCAAAGCAAGAAGCTGAAGCGATTTTGAAATTTTCAGTTGTTTGCAAAGACATGAAAGATGATTGGATTTTTCATTGGAACAAATTTGGTAAATATGCGATTAGGGATAGGTATAGATGGTTAGTCAATAAGAAGGAAGCAAAAGACAAGCTAGCTCTTCCAAATACTCTTGCTACTATTTGACAACAAACCTATAAATCTCTTTGGAGTCAAGCGGTCCTTCCAAAAAATCCAGTTGTTTATCTGGAGATGTCTATCTAACCTTCTGGCAAAAAATGAGAATCTCTTCAAAAGGCAGCTTAGTAAAGATCCAAATTGCACTCTCTGCAAAAAAGAGATTGAAACTATAGAACATGTCTTGTTCTTATGTGATCACTCTCGTGCAACATGGTTAGCATCTCCTTGGACTTTAGATTTTTCTCATAATAATAATTTTACTTTTGTAGCCTTATGGGGTTCAATTATCCTAAATCTTTAGGATGACTCAACCATTGTTATGTTCATGTGTCTATGTTGGGCGCTATGGCTTCAACGAAACAATGCAATTTTTAGAGGAATTAAAATCAACCCTCTAAAATCTCTTCAACTTGCATCACAATTTTATGATAATTGCAGTAAGATGAAGGAGCTCATAAACTCAAAATCACAGTCATCTCCGTTGACTAATACATTGGTACTTTAGCCCGCTAGATGGGTTCCTCCAATTTCGGGTTGTATCAAAATAAATGCAGATGCAAGCTTTTGTAAAAGTTCAAATCGAGCTCACCTGGCAACCATATTCAGAGACTATAACAGCAAGTTTTATGATGGTATTACGACAAAAATGATGTCCAGATCAGCACTTACAACTGAAGTCGAAGCATGTATGTTGGCATTGGATTTTACAAAAAGGTTTTCATTAGGTTGTTGTTGAATCTGATAATGTATCTATTATCAATTATATTTCTACATCTTTAGACTTGGTGTATTGGGAGATTAAAGGTCCTATTAGTCGTATTAAGAGTCTTAGACTATTTTTTAATTCTGTGTCTTTTTGCTGGGTTAATAGAATAGAAAATGAGGTAATAAATTGAGTGTGTACTATTGATGCTAAGGGTATGTTAAGCCCATGTTGGGTGTCTCTTATCCCTGATGGTTTGTATGAAAAACTTATGTATGATGCTGTTGATTTCCAGTAATGAAATTTCATCTTGATTGGCTAAAAAAACATGTATTGTTTGCCTCAAAATCTTGGCACCCTATAAGGTATGACGTTTGTGGGTGCCAATTATTTATTCTTTTTTTACTAATCCTTAGTCATCAATCCTATAATTGATATCTTAATCATATTATTTTTTCATTTCATGTGTTTAAAGAGATATTTCTCCTGGAAAAAAAAAAAGAAGAGATATTTCTAATTTCAATATTAGTTGGAAAAAATTTTCAATATTTGTTTATCAAATTGAGATTCATTAATTCCTAAATTGAATAGTAAATGCTGAATTTTGAAAAAAATACATGGGTAATAAAGAGTCTGAACACACAAATCTTCTAATCTATCGAATTAGATTGAATTTATATGCTTGAAATAACCATGCACAATATGAATTAGAGGTCTAAACTTTGTAACTTGAAAAAATCATTCGACGCTCAAGTAAGTATCTTTGAGTTTACAATGCTCATTATCTCCTTTGAGCTATTAGAAATTTAAGATTAGAGTTTTTTGGAGAATTTAGATTGATGGAACATGTGAAGTATGTGCCATCATGAGCTATTTATAGTATTGGTTGGAAACTCAAGCGAGACAAATGGCATCATGACATTTGGCCAAGTGTTGGATGATGGAAGGAACAGGACCATGGAAGACACATATCCTTGCTTATGTGAGGGAATATTCCCTGACTCTAATGGTAATAATGTTGTGAGGAAGGTGTCTTCGGGAGGATCCCTCGAAGATGGGGCTTCAGTGAGTCCCACTTCATGAAGCTTTGTCTTCCACTCAGTGTCTTCTTAACTTGAGTTATCTTTCAATTTTTCTTTGTTTAAATGAGATTTTTCCCTTATCCATTTAGTCCCTAGGCCCTAACCCCTATTTCTTAATTATACCCATATCAAAGGGTCCCTTTGCTCGTGTAAGAGCGAATGGTTTAAGTTCGAACTCTTTATTCTAGCAAAATTTTGAAACATAGGGTCCCCTATCATTGAAGGCTTGGGCTCAACTTGTTCATCATACCCTCTATGACTAGTGGAGCATTTGGGTACCTAATTGGGTTTTTGTCTGCTGCTACTAGGAGATTTTCCCTATGATGAGGAGGAGCTTAATAAGGGTTTCCCTTATTGTGGCTAATAAACTACCTCAACTTAGCCAGTAACTTTTGACATCCAAATAGGCTTAAAGTAAGGCTCATTCCATGGTGGGGTTGCTTAGATCTGGAGTAGGGGGTAAGTTTTCTCCAAATTCTCTATGTGGGACTTTAAGGTTTAAGGTTGTCAATTTTACATGCACCTAATGTTCTCCAATTGAAATCCCTTAGTATCCATTCATCCATATGTTCTAGTGGACAAAGTGTTCTCTAACTGAGGGTTTTCCATGTTTGGCCTAGGAAGTTGTGAGAACAAATTAATGGATAGGTTCAAATCCTGAGCATACTCATGGAAATTATGCAGATTCATCTTTTTCTATTCTTATCATCATCAAACACAAAGAGGACGGTGTGTAATCCACACTCACTACACCAAGTGATAGCTTTGATCCCCTCACTACACTTGTCAACCACAAGAACATACAGTTTTTGGTCTCTTAAAGAGGATGCTATGATACTTGAGTCAATATAAGGATTGAGAATAGTAAACATTATAATAAAAGGAGTTTATCATTAACCCGCAACCCTGGGTATTTATAGTGCTGAAGTAGTAAAGTCCCAATAGGAGTAAAACCCCTCAAATAAGGCAAGAGATAAGGGTAACTCCATGATTATCGAATCTAGGATTTATCTTTTTTCATATAGTAAATAAGATAAATAGATTTCCAAGTTCGGCTCTTCTTGAGGATGATCAAGCTCCTTCTACATTGCTTATGGATACATTATAAGTGGTACAGGATGCTTGACTACAGGTGTCTTTGGCTCTCTTATAGCGATCTTAGGTTGCTTGGGGTGGGTGAAATGAATCCATAAAGATTATAAAACATAAAAGAGAATTACGATTGGATTGAAATTTAACAAAAGTCAATTAATTTTGTGCAAGTGAATTTCAACACTAACTTATTTAAAAGATTATTTGTCTATGGATCAACAATCTCAAAACTTTATGTTCAAATGACTTACTAAAATTATTTTATTAGACTAATGGTATATAGACCCATAAACTTTAATAGTACTTATGGTATTAGATTCAGGTTGGGACTGTCTGTAAGGATATGTAACATGATATAGGTCAGACCAAGAAGATAAAAAGGTCATGGGCTTAAAATAATGACTATGGGCCTAGAGTATTTTAGACCTAGTTTGAGACACGACTTCATAATGGCATTTCAACCTGGGGCTTCGCCCTAGATCATGCCGAAGTAACCTCTTTGAGTGGGACCCACAAAGACAATATGAAATATTCTCCAAACATGTGTCAGATGCTTAATATGGACAAATGTCATTCTCTCACTTGGGGACCACATACTGACATAGGCAGATCCCTTCACTTGGCATCCTTCAATGATATAAGTGGTCTAAGGGAATTTTCCAAACACTATAAATATCCCATGATAGCACATAGTTCAAGGTAATAATCTCTAACCTTAGACTCTCTAGAAATCTAAGTCTAATATCTTTTACGGATCTTCGAGCCTAAGGCACAAAAACCCATTTACTGACTTAAGCATCGGAGGGTCTTTGCCAGACTCAAAGTCTGGTCCTCTTAGCTCATATTTGCTCCATTGTGTAGATATTTGAACCAAAGGGCTCCATCCGAACCAATCAACATTGGGAGATCAGAAGTTGTTAAGCATTAGTCCTATCAAATTGGTGCCGTCTGTGAGAAATCGATTAAGAAGTTTTCCTAATCTTGAAAGTCATTCTCTTCTTTCTCTAAGGATAGTCACTTTGACTTTCCTTTCTTTATTAAAAAGCTTTTACCTTTAGAAACATTAATTATGGATGACCTAAAAGACACTAGAAATGATAACATTGATGCTTCACTGAGCCATCCCATTGGAAATAATACTCGTGAAACCCTAGTCATAAACATAAATGTCACTCCTAATTTAGAAGCACCCTTTCAAACCTTAGCCGACCTTCTAAGAAATTCTCAAGCAAATGTAGCTTTAGCTACACCCCAACCCTAAGCCTCGACCAGTGCACCTCCAACCTTATCACTAAAAGTACAAAATGCTATTTTTGGTGCACTTACAACTTTCCTACAACTCTTACAGAACCAAAGCTTGCCATGGCAACCAGTGAATGAAAACATGCCTACAGACCCAGCCAGGATAGCCAGGATACAGTTATTCCAAACACCTGAAGCGGAGAAGGATGATAGGACACAAATATCCATTAGTAGATTAAGGTCAGAAATAGGAGCCATGAGAGGAAACCATGTGGATCTGATGGGTAGAGTGCTTAGAGGCGATGAGGGTAGGCGAAGAGGTGATGGGAGGCGGAGAGAGGAGGGTTATAATGATGAAGTCAAAGTAAGCTCAGCAGACTTCACAATGTCTAAGCCAAAAAGGTGAGAAGATAGGAGGGGAAAAGTCGCTCTAAAAAGGAACACAGTAGGCGAAGACTCACCACAAGTCTCTCTCCCGAAGGAGAGAGCTTAAGGCTACTAGCCATAACTCAAGGGATGTAAGGGAGATGGTAAAACAATGCATGGAAGAATTTGAGGGGAAAAAGAGGTCTGGAGATAGGGACTTGACATTGGAGCTGAAGTCTTTATTCATCAGAAGGATAGTAAAATACCAAATGTTAAACAAATTCAAAACCCTGAACATAAAAAAATACACAGGATCCACAAATCCAAGGGCCCATATTCTCAATTACAAACATGAAATTGAATTACAAACAAGGGATGATGAAGCATTATATAGGGCCTTTAGGAGATCATTGGATGGAGCGGCAACCAAATGGTATGACAATTTGAAAGAGGGGAGCATAGAAAATTTTAAGTAGTTAGCAGAGAGTTTTATAAAGAAGTTTGCAACCATCATCCCCATAGAAATGCAGACTTAGTCTTTAGAGCTTGTGAAGCTAGGCCATGATGAATCACTGAGAGACTTTTTGGCATGATTTAATGAAGAAACGCTGAAGGTAACCCATTTAGACCAAGCCAGGGTGATAGAGGCTTTGCAAAAGTGTACCACCCATATAGACTTTTTCAAGAAGTTATCAAGAGAAATGCCAAAGAACTTAAGGAGGTAATGACTATAGCACAGAACTACATTTGATAAGATGATGCTTTCTGAGTGAGTCAATTCGTTTGAAAAAGAAAGGGAAAGATGAAGATACCCATTCAAAGAAGAGCAACAAGAAGGAGGTAGGGGGAACGAATGACTCCAAGAATGTGGGTTCACATATGAAGGATAAGGAAAAGGAGCATGCCAAGAGAACTTTTGATGTAACCAAATTGACCCCGCTAAATGCCAGACCAGATGTCATCTTCACAGCCTTTCAAGATTAAGCCATATGGCAGAGGCCGAAGTCTATCAAGAAGGATCTGGACAAAAGAGATAAAATGAAGTTTTACAACTTCCATAATACCCATGGCCATACCATCGATTCATGCAGTCACTTAATGGAGGATATAGTGTGGTTAATTAAATAAAGTTACCTAAAAAGATTTGTAAGAGATGATAGGAACCCAGAGCCACCGGTGATAAATGATGGGACATTGGGAGACATTGCTTATCTGACTAGAGTACCTCAAGAGAAGGTGATAAACAACAAGGGCAAAGCCATACCTTAAAGCAAAGAAACATCAGAGTTTGTCTTTTACAATGCCTAGAAGTAGTGGATTGAAGAAGATGGGGTAGGGCTAAGCTGAGTGGATCCAATTGTCATCAATTCCATCATTGCCATATACAATGTACAGAGAGTCTTGGTGGACAATGAAAGCTAAACTAATCTATTATCCTTCAAGGCTTATCAGTAGATGGTGAACAAGGAGTATGAGCTAAAAGAGTTGAAGAACTCAATCATGACTTTGGATAAGATAGAAATTCCTACTGCAGAATACATTAAGTTACCCTTCATTATAGGGGTAGCTCCAAAGTGTGTATCGGTGATGGCACTCTTCGTGGTGGTAAAGTTCCCAATGGCTTACAATGTCTTGATAGGAAGACCGTTGCTCAATGACTTGGACACAAATATCAACTTACGAAGAGGAAGGATGAAGGTCCCTTTGCTAGATGGGACAGATTTTTGTGTATATAGTACCTCGAGGAAGGAGCTTAAGTTGACTTCAATCGAAAGAGGAAAAACATGATTTATATATAGATTGAGGAGGTGTTTATTGTCCAAGAAGAGATAGGGGTAGAGGAAGATTGAAGGGCCCAACCATTGGGAGAATTAAAAACATTCCCAATTAATGAAGAGAGGTAAGAGATATATCTGAAGGTGAACCAGGAATTGGCAGAGAAGGATGAAGTAAAGAAGTTCTTGGTGAGCCATAAAGGGACATTTGCATGGGATTCCTAAGAGATGCTAGGGATCAAACCAAGGGTGATGATGCACAGAATCAATGTGGATCCAACCTTCAAAGTAATCAAGCAAAAGAAAAGGTGCTTTGGAACAGAAAGGTAGATGTTCATTGATAAAGAAGTGGAGAAGTTGATGGAAGTTGGATTTATTAGGGAAGTTCAATTCTCAGAATGGTTAGCTAATGTAGTCCTAGTGAAGAAGGCAAATAAGAGTTACAGAATGTGTGTAAACTTCACTGACCTGAACAGAGCCTGTCCCAAGGATTCATACCCGCTACCAATGATAAACAAATTGATGGACTACACAGTGGGATAAAAATTCCTCTCTTCCCTTAATGCCAAATAGGGATATCGCCAAATGAAAATGGACCTGGAGGATGAAGAAAATACAACATTCATCACTAAAAAAGGTACTTATTACTACACCTCCATGCCCTTCAACCTCAAAAATGCTGGTGAAACATATCAAAGGTTGGTTGACAGGATCTTTAAGGATCGATTAGGAAGGAATTTGGAAGCCTATATGGATGACATGATTGTGAAGAGAAGAAGCTTCTAAGGCCTAGACAAAAGTCGAAGCATGTATCTCTTGAGACACTTGAGCCAAGGGAGTGAATATGCCCCTTTATATAGTGTGTTGTTATGGACATAGAAGTAGGCGCTTCGCCTTTTGAATTGCTTCACTTTTTTTTGGGTATTGTGGTAGCTCCCCTTTCTCCAGGTATGCCTTGATTAGGTCTATCTAGCTTGACTCATTTTCTTCGACCTCCATGACCTCTTCAACTTCCTCTAAGAGATACATGAGGGGTCATATGGAATGCACATTGGGGAAAAGGCACTAGCAGCCAAAGCACTTCGACAAAGCTAATATTGGCATGCAATGAAGATAGTTACAAGATCCTTGGTGAGAAAATGCCCCTCGTGCCAGAAATTTGTGAACTTAGTGAAGACATCAGGAACTGAGCAAGTCCCAATCTACAACTCCTGGCCCTTTTCCTAGTGAGGAATAGACATCGTCGGTC
>CAOJBK015828760.1:0-12583 GCA_948294925.1 Codiaeum variegatum | reverse complement strand
TATATATATATATATATATATATTGAAGATGCAAGTCTTATCCTATGAATAAGTTATTGAAAATACAAACAATTAGTAAAAAAAATTTTTGTAGTTAAAAAATGTATTAAAACATTTGAAGTTCTGAATGAAAATAAAATTTAAAATCCAAATAATTAATTTAAGAATAGCATCCATGATCTTGATTTCAATGGACCTTAGTTCTCGTGGAGGCAGGGAAACTTGATAGAAAGGTTTGATAAAATGATGTGAAATGGTTTTTGGATAATCAATAATTCGGAGGTTGTATACCATCTCCCGCATATAGTCTTTTATCACAGGCTTGTTCAATTATGACTAAAGATAAATGATTTTCAGGTGTTTTGCTCTAAGTCTATTTTTTTTGTTTTTTGCAGCTTGGGTTTTCATGGTGACTTTTCTTCCTTTATTTCAGAAAATTAGAATGGTGATAATGCTCAATTTTTTGACAATTTTACAGGTCATTTAAGCATATGGAACTTTACTGTTTTCGGCAATATTCATATTAGAAGTGTAGAATTTTTCACAGGCTAAAGGGGATTCAAAAAGCTATTGAGGCTCATGATTTGGTGAACCTTTGGGAGCTTGAGAAGAATATTCAGTTTGAATGTGAGAATATCCTTTCCTAAGAAGAACTGCTTTGGTATCAAAAGGCAAGGATGAACTAGTTAAATTGGGGTGATTGTAATACTTCCTTCTTCCATACCTCAACTTTTGTTTGGGAAAAAAAAATTCAAATTCATATGCTTCAAGACTCAAATAGAGATTGAGTGAATGATCATGACAGCCTCAAAAGAATGGCGGTGGACTATTTCACTAATATGTTTGTTGGGGAGGATACAACTCTTCATGTTTCTAAAATTATGGGTTGTTTTCTATCTTTTGAGGAAACTGATATTATAGCTCTTGCTAACCTGGGTGCATTGAAAAAAGTCAAGGGTGCTTTGTTTGATATGACTCCTTTAAAAGCCATAAACTTAGATGGTTTTAATGCACTTTTCTTTCATAAACAATGGGACACTATAGGACTTGCGATGATTGATATAATGAAGAAGGTCTTTGAAGGTGGGGACATTGATGGTAAATTGAACAATTCCTTAGTAGTTTTAATACCTAATTGGATAAACCTATCAATATTACTCAGTTTTGGCCTATAAGTCTATGCTCAATTATCTATAAAATTATTACGAAGGTGGTTACAAATAGATTATAACATGTAATGAACAAGTTAATGGGTCACATTCAAACTAGTTTCATTCTGGTTAGATCAATTGCGGAAAATGTAATTATAGCTTAGGAAGTGATCCGTTCCATGACAAATAAAGTATCGAATAAGAAGCTTATGACTATAAAGATCAATCTAGAAAAGGCTTACAACATGATTTATTATCTGTACTCTTAAAAAGTTGGCATTCCTTAACTTCTTATCAATAGTATTTAGAAATTTCTTGATTCCTCCTCTTTTCAAATTTTATGGAATAAAGAATCTCTTAGTCAATCAAGTTGAATCAAAGAGTGAGACAGTGCAACCCTCCTCGCCTTATCTATTTTTGCTTTAAACAAAGAGACTATCACATGGAATCATAAAGGCTTTGATAGAGGAGCCTGGAAAGCTACCAGTATTTCTCGTAGAGGTCTAAAACTATCCAACATATTTTTACGGATGATCTGATGATTTTTTTAGAAGCTTTGTCAAATCAGATTGTAGTCATTTCTAGTGACTTTGAGATATATGCCTCATTTGGTTAAAAGGTTAATGATTCCAAATCTTTACTTTTTTGGTCATCTAATGTTAAGTGGGACAAAGCAAAAGATTTGAGTGACTTGGGTGGGTTTAAACTGACCAATTTCGTAGGTAAATATCTTAGTATGCCTCTTATTCATGGTAGGAACAAAATGTCAGATTATTAATATATATTGGATAAAGTGAGGAAAAATTAGACAGCTAGCAAGCTCGTCATTGGCCTTTTGTAGAGAGAGTAACTCTTATTCAATTTGTTTCGTAAGCGAGATACCTGGATATGTCACGAAAATAACTCCTTCACCCTTTACCAATTCAAATGAAATAAATAAGTTATGTAGAAATTTGATTTGGGATGGAAATAAGCAAAGAAAAGGTTTGTCTTTGAATAGATCAGACAAAATTTGCTAACATAAAAAGCATGGAGGCCTTGGAGTTCATTCAAATAGGGAGATGAATGATACCTACCTTTTCAAATTAGCATGGAACATTATTGCCAATTATGATTCACCTTGGGTAAAAATTATGAGAAGCAATTATTGTACTAAAAATTTGATTATCCCTCATTGATTTAGAGTTGTTAACACTTCTGAAGTCTGGAAAGGTGTGCGCAAGGTATGGCATTGGGACTTAAAAGGAGCTATATGGTTTGTTGGTAATGGGCACATCATCTATTTTTGGGTAGATTGTTTCTCTTAACTAGTATGTTTTATTGCTTATTAATAGTGAAGAGGATTGTATATCAGAGGCATCATATGTCTTCAGAGTGGTGCTTGGCTTTGGGATTAGTTTAACTCTCTTTTTCCTAATTAAGTTCTTTTACTCCTATCTTGGTTTAGCAAGAAACATACTTCAATTGCACTATCAACTACTAAAGCTGAACATGTGTCTACTGGAAGCTCTATACCATAAATTCTCCCCATGAAGCAATAGTTGGGAGATTATGGATTTGAGTTCAAAAATATTATAATTAGATGTGACAACAAAGGTGCCATTAGTCTATAAAAAAATCCAGTCTTTCACTCAAGTAATAAAAATAGAAATCATGCACCACTTCATAAGGGACCATATTCAAAAGGAAGACATAAATATGGAACTTGTTTCATCTCATCAACAGCTAGCTGGCATCATTGCCTAGCCACTATATGAGGAAAAATAATGTAAGATTAGAAGAAGTCTTGGTATGGGTACCTTAAACTAATTTGCAACTTAGTTATTTGCTTTCTATTTTATTAGGTGCACCTAAGATTTATTAGATTTTATTTCTTCTAATGCCTTATCCTTATAGTCACCTAATACCTTATACATTGTGTCCCCCCCGACCAATATATAAGTTATCAGGATGAGGTCAAATTTTTTTATTAGTCTAATAAAAATAAATTTGAACTAATATGAACATATCTTTATTTTATCTGTTATAAGATTAGATAACCAATATAAGATAACTTAAGAGATTTATTTTTAATTCAAAAAGTAGATGAGAGAGATAGACACAATCGCTTAAATATTAATGGTCAGCCTCTTTGCATCCCATGTGTCATGTTAAACGATTTAAGAGGCTATAAATCTTTGTTAAGTATTTGATTTATTGCCTTCCTAATTGGAGCATGTTTACTGATGAAAGCTTTTCTTTCTAAACTGCCACTTTCTCTCTCTTTTGCCATGGATTGAAAACCATTGTTTGGATAACAACAATAATGATGGCATTATTTTGATTTGATTTATGCGCTTAATTGATTATTTTACACACACACATGTGTGTGTGTACGCATTATCATCTTCTTTCTAAAACCAAAAATTATTATTGTTATTCATCTCTCCTCTCAAAAATTTCACAAACTAAAAAAAAAAACCTTTTTGTTCTCTAATTTTTCAACTATATTGGCATGGCCAGAAGAAAAGCGAAACCATCTACCCCATCCGGTAAACAAACCTGAGATGACTGTTTCTTCAACCCAAGAAACATAAAATATTGATCAGAAAAGGCTTACATTTTGCCCGTCTAAAATGGGGGACAGGAAAGTGTTTCGAGTTCACAAAATACTAGCTTAATGAATGGATATCCAATTTCATGGTTAGGTGAGGTTTCTGAAAGAATATAAACCATATATGAACCTGAAGTTGAAGATTTTTATATTAATTTGAAGATCTCAAAAACTAAAATAGAAGTCACCATCAAGGCCAGAAGTACAATCTAAGTATTGAATAGTTGGGAAACAATATGGGACTACCTAATAAAGGAACCCAAATTTGGAATGAGAAGAAGCTGAATGAAAAATTCCCAGCCTTTAACATCAAAGAGTATCTAACTCAGTTAATGGGAGAGGAAAGTTTTGGGAATCAGAGAAGTGTAGTCAAACATGGATTCCATGGAAGAATGCTTCATAATTTCATTTTCCATATTATAAGTCTAAAAAAAAAAGGAAGTTTTGATTATATTTCTAATATGGAATTGGCTATAATGTGGCATATCACCAAGAAGTAGAAACCCTTCATACTTCATTGTGAACACAATATGTAGTACTAAGAGCCCCAGTGGAATGCCTTACACAGTGTAACTAACAAAGGTGTTTAGGTTCCTTGACATGCCACTAGAAGGAGGTATGTTTCTTAAAAGTAATGACACTTTAAGTGATTCCACATTCAAAGGTATAAAATACAAAGTAGATGAAGATGTGCCTAAATTGGATCTGTATGGGACATAAAACCTAAACCTAGAAAGAAGAATGTGAAATGAGTCAGAAAGAAGCCAATTTATGTGAAGTCTGAGAAAAAGAATGAAGAGGCAGAAGCTAAAGGATCTAAGAAGGATAAGATGATAAAGAAGAAAATTATGGCTAATGAATGAGGTGGTGATGTTATAATATAGATGACCCAGATAGTTGAAGAGGATCATTCGACTAAAGTTTATCCATCAACTAAGGAAATTGATCTGAATGTTGTGTTTGAACAATTAGGAATGTTGGGTCAAGAAAAAATGAACCAGATAAAGGAAGATGTCCTGTATTCAAAAGAGACAAAAGCTAAAGAAAATGAATTAGGAGTTGAAAGCGTCCTTGAAAAGAATACACATGAAGAAAAATAAAAGGAAGAGCAGAAGCATGAAGAAGCAAAAACCACCCCTCAGCTTAAGTTGAGCTCAAGTGTGTTAGACAAGCTCAATCTACTCAGAATGAAACTTACTGATGAAATTCAAAGCCTCAAGAGCTTTATTAGTGATCAAATCAATTCAATCTATGATCAACTCAACAAAAAGGTTGCTTCTCTTAGAGTTAGTGGTAGAGGGTGTTATTTCCAAAATGGAAGAGAGATTGTTAAATACCATGGATGCAAACATTAACAATTTGAAAGCCTTATGGACTGGGCTTGGGATAATCACAAAGGAGCTTAGGTCTTTTAAAGGAAAAGGTTTTGGAACAACAACTGTCAGTTCTTTAGATACCATGGGCGGAAAGACGTTGCTTCTCACTTTTGATTCCCTTGAAGATAAAGACAAGTACCTAGAATTTGCTAGACCATTCCTTAGTAAATTATTTATGAATGTGTAGGAATATAGGCCTAATCTAACACCCCTAAATCGCTTTGTGTGGGTAAGCATTCACATTGCTCTAATTAATCTCTGGAAGAAAGTTTTTTTTTCTTTGGCTCTCTAAAGTTTTTGGCGAGTTCATAGTTTTTTACACAATTACCTTTAATAGGTGGCATTTTGAAGAGGCAAGGCTCCATTAGCATTACATCTCGAAACTCTATTAATAAAACTATGAATATTACTTTTAAGGACACTTAAATCATGCTCAATATGGTTAAGGATCATTAGAGGCCTATTTTTTACATTGATTTTTGTGATTTAATGGATGATGATGAGACCAATTTAAACTCTTATAGCTCTATCCTGGACTCTGATAATGCTTTTGTTAATGACTATGATGAAGATGCCACCCGCACTCTCTCTATCAAAAGGTCATCATTTGCGCCTGCTTGTACAACTTGTCTTGTTATCATTGATAATATTTCTTTTGTCGGTTCATCCAGTGAGGTTTCAACAAAGCTTAACTAAAACTCTACCTCACTCAACTCCTACGTCTGCATCACCTGGAGATATTACAAGTGATGCCATAACTAAAATAACCATTGCATTTCCCCTTATATAAGATCCTGAAGTATGCCATGTACTACCTATTTTTAATACTTCTAATCTTATCACCTGTGAGGTTGTTCCTACATCTACTAACTAATGTTGCTCTGAGTTAACATGTTCCAAATTCAAGACTTAACAATTCTTATAGTGATATGTTTCATCATTCTGATGACATTAAAATGCTTTACAACTTGCCTCATAAGAAATGGACGAGAAGGATGAAGGATAAGGTGGAAGAAGCTTCGGACAATAATATTGATTGCAGCAATTCTCGACACCAGTCTTGTCCTGTTAATATTGATCTTTTGGCCATTGAAGCTAGTGACACCTTACAGCTTAGGAAAAATCTTGGCTTCCAATTTTAAAACTTAGATGATTAGGTCCTCAAAGCTATTAGGGACCTCATTCATGTTGATGCGAATGCCCAAAAATATGCCTAACCATTTTTGCTTTGTTACCCTACCTTCATTTTTGTTGGCTCTGGTTTTTATGGTCTCTTGGAATGCTAGAGATTTGTGTAACCGTCAGAAGAATCTTCAATTTTTAAGCTTCAAATCAAGTACAAGTTTGAGTTCCTCATTGTTTTGGAACCAAAATGCTCTACTGCTGTATTCCTTCTTAGATGCAATATTTATGAATAAGCAATTTCAACTGACTCATTAATTATTCTTTAAATTCATCAGTGGTATTATTTTCTCTTAGGATAACAATATTTTTTCTCTACACTCTCATGTTATCAACCACTACTGGATTGATTTACTTGGTTCCTTTGTTGTAAGCCTAACGAGTAGTCTTTTGATCACAATTTATATGCCTTGTGATAGCAGCCTTTAGAAGAATCTTTAGTAGATTTTTTTGATTTCATTATTACGTATTCTTAGTCACTTATCATTATTTTGGCTGACTTTGATCAGATTCTCAAGCCAGAAGACTGTAAGCCGTCTTCTCCTTTATCTCTGAGTGTCAAACATTGTGCAAATTTTATAATCTTTGGTGGGCTAATTGATTTGGATATTAATAGTAATGCTTTTACTTAATGGAACAATTTTAAATTGATCGTGCTCTTGTCAACCTCTTTTGGCTCTTGACATTCCCTTTATATTTGCCTATGTACTTTGGTGAAAGGCCCCTCAAATCAAATGGCTCTCAACATTCCCTTATACTAGCCTATGTACTTTGGTAAAAGGCCCCTCAAATCAAAATCTGCTTTAGGTTAGTGATTTTGTTATTAAGTCTAGACTTAAATTGTTTCACACTTTGGATTGTTGGTGGAGTTATCCTGGTTTTGGTACTCTAGTTAGAGATTTTTGGAATTCTCTCCCTGCTTTTCAGCCTATTCATTCCAAATGTAAGAAGATGTGATATTATTTTCCTATTTAGGATTGTAATTTGTTTTTGCCATGTTGATCTCTCTCTCTCTCTCTCTCTCTCTCTCAACTTAGTGTCCAAATTCAAAATTGGGATTTAATTTAGGAAACACACTCTCTCACTAATTTAAAAGCTTCTATTCTTAGTTCTATAATAGAGAAATATTATTTTCTTCTAAAGCAACATGAGTCTCTATTGAGGCAAAAATCTTAGATTGTCTTGTGCAAGCTTAGTGATTGCAACACTTTTTTTTTCATCTTAAAGCTTCCAATCGATGGTGCAGAAATTCTATTCTCTCTATTTCATATGAAGTGAACATTTTCAAGGACCAAACCTTTCCATATGCATTTCTTTGATAGATTCAATAAGGGGAAAGGCATCAAAGCCTACCATTGGTGTTTATCTTTTAAGCGTCTTGTCTTTGTTTATGTTACTAGTTTGGAGTATCCATTTACTTTGAAGAAGGTTCAGGCAGTTGTTTGGTCTCATGGTTCTTATAAGGCCCTAGGTCTGTCTGGGGTTAATTTCTTCTTTTATAAATGTGCTTTGAACTTTATTCAAAATGATGTGTTTACTTTGGTGAATGACTTTTATACTACAGGAAAGCTGCCTAAGGGGATCAAGAGCTCTTTCATTACTCTACTCCCTAAGAAAGTGGGTGCCTTTAGAATTAAAGACTTCAGGCCAATCTTCCAAATTCATAGCCTTTGCAAGATCATTGACAAATCGCTAGCCAATAGTCTCAAAGGGGTTATTAATTATCTTATTAGTCCACACCAATCATATTTTATTGGAGGTAGATAAATCCTTAATAGCTTTTTAGTTGATAATGAGATTATTGACACTTGCAAGAAAAGTGGAGTTCCTTGAACATTATTTAAGATAAGTTTCAAAAAGCCTTCAATTCGGTCAAATGGAGCTATTTCTTTTGAGTGATTCTCAATATAGTTTTGGTATGAAATGATGCAACTGGATTATTGAGTGTCTAGCTAACTCAACAGGTTTTGCCTTGGTTAATGGAACACCAACCATACAATTTAAGTTTTTCAATGGAGTGAAATAAGGATTCCCTCTCTCACCCTTCTTATTCATTATGGATGTTGAATCATTATCCTTACTTATTGATAAATTGGTGCATTTGGGTTTCTTTACAGGTTTTTGATTGTTTACATCTAGTACACCTATTTTCATATTCAGTTTGCAGATGATATGTTACTATTCTCAATGCCCACTGTCTCTGACTAAAAATATCTATCTCGTATGCTTTGATGCATCTCCAAAGCCTTTGGACTGAAGATAAATTTCCATAAGATTTCTTTTATGGGTGTCAAAGTTGAGGATAACCTTATTCATTCTATTGCCTCTAATCTTTTTTATATGGTAGTTTCATTGCCTTTTACCTATCTTGGCTTGCCTTTAGATTCATCCTCCACTAGGGTGGCAATATGGAGCCCATCATAGCTTAGATTAAGTCAAGACTTACTTTCTGAAAAGGGAAAATCTTAACTCAAGTTGGTCATTTGGCGCTCATAAAAGCTATTATCTCTTCTTTGCCAAATTATTTTACTTTTGTTTTCAAGTTGCCTATCTCTGTTTCTATAACACTATTAATAAGCTTATCAAGGCTTTCTTTTAGTTATAGGAAGCTTCCAACTTGAGTTTACACTGTGTCAATTGGGAAACACTCATCATTCTGAGTCAAGTTATTGGCCTTGGCATCACTAATGCTCTTACACATAATCAAGCTTTACTGTTTAAGTGGTTATATTGCTTGAGTAATGAGTCACTCTCTTTGGAAGTAGGTGACTGGTCTTAAATATTGGCATTTTAGGTTGGATTTTGTACCTCATGTGCCCACCAAAAATACTATGCAGTTTGGAATTATATTTAAGCTTCTTGTTGCTCTGATGATGTTTTTAATGCCTCTATTTTGAAGCATGTTGCCTTTAAAATTGGTAGCGGGACTACAGTTCATTTTTGGACTGATTGGTGGTAGGGTAATAAGCCTCTCAAATCTCTTTTCCCAAAATTTTTCTTAATCTCTGCAAATCAATATGTTTGTGTTGTGGAATTCAGGTTTTAGGAGAATGATACTTGGTTTTGGTGGTTGAATTGGACTCATGCTCTTTCCACTACTGAAGCATAGTGTTCTACTGAGCTGTTGTCCATGATCAGCTCCTCTGTTATGCATGCTTCAGCAGTAGATAACCTTTTATGGAGGCACCTCAATAACTTCAACTTTTCAGTTTTTGGTGCTTGCTCCCCTCTTAAGAATTTGTGTTATAGTTTTTATCCTTCTAAATTTGAGTTTATCCTTCCAAATTTGAGCTTTTTGATTGGCTTCTATTGAAGAATTCGTTGTGTACAAGTGATTTCCTCTTTAGACATGGTCTTTACACCATCAATGGGAATCAATGTCCTTTTTGTAGTATTTTTGGTGAAACTTCTGACTATCTCTTGCTTGATTGTCATTTTTCTTAAAGGATTAAGAGCTTTTTTTATTAATTGGTAAGGTGTGAGTTCGGTGCTACATTAGAATTTTTATTTATTGCTTCCACTTTGTTGTTCATGCTATTGGGAAAATACAATGATGTTTGGACTATCTTACTTTTTGTTATCACTTGGAGTATTTGGCTTATGCCTAATAATGTGGTTTTTAATAGAAAAGGGACAGATTTTGATGCTTTGGTTGAAGGTAATTGATTCTAGTTTTTTTTTTTTTTTACACCATTGCACTTTTTCATCCTTCCTTTAGCTTCAAGTTTTGGGGTAATAGGTGTACGGTCCACTTGTAATTACGTTTGCTCTTTTGGTTTGTTTTTGTAATATTACGTGATTCTTTTGCTAAGTTCTAGCTAAGTCAGGTTTCTTCATCAGTGTAACTACTTTGATTAAGATGATTTTCCTCCTAATTTTAATAAAAATAATAAATTATACTTTTATAGGACCGATCCAAAGGCATGGTTAGGGAAGATAACTGCCCAAAGCTTGCAGGGCTCTTAAACGGAGGAGGGCTCACTTTTTTAATTGAAAATTGTACATGTTATTTTAATGAAATCACCTACTATTTTTTTTGAAACTTAATCACCCATTTTTAATTATCAATAATTAATTAAAATTTTGTTAAATCACCTCTTATTAATTAATTGAATTCAATTAAATTATTATGGAATTGTATAAAAATTAAAAGTCAATAAATAGTTTTAAAAAAAATAATGTATACAACTCTTTGCTTTCTCCTCTTTTATTTCAATTTTTTTTTTCAAATTTCTCTATCATCCATCAATTACTCCATTTCATAGTCTTTTCATATAATTTAACTCATTTACTCAATTTTATCATTAATTTAGGAAAAATCAACTTGTTATATTTGGACAACTGTTTTATAAGTAAAGAAAAATATGATACAATCTTTTGAAATTTATAAAAGTATAATGTAATAAAATTTATATTTTTAAAGAACAATGAGTTTAAATTTTTCTATTTGTTTAATACTAGGATTCTTATTTTTGTTGCTCTGAGCGCATATAATATATGGACTGGCACACACACACTCTCTATATATATAATCGCATGTTTACACTTTTTTTTATTGAAACAAGTAAAAATTATAATACAGAAGTTCATTGAGTTTTGATAGTTTCAATTTTCAAATTTGGTAATTGGTGCTGGGTTTGATCATTCTAATCGAAATTTAATTAATCAAAATATAATAAGAAGAGAATTATCATTTTATTAAACTTATTGACTTATAAGTTTAATTACATAATATATTAATAGAGAGAAAAAGAAATAAATATATTGAGTAAAATAATTCTTGCTTTATTAATTATTTTAGAAGGTACAAACAATCATATATATACAAAATAATAGCTAGTACTTTTAAAAAATAAATTACAAATGAAAGTCTTGATTTTCTAAACTAGCCGTTGCTAAAATCGTGGAGATAATTTAAGGGAATATTTGGCCTATCATTTTTGCTAATAGTTTGAATATTTGAGTTATCATCTTTGGTGCCAAAATCATGAAAGTGATTGCCAAAATTATGAAGGTGATTTGAGGAAATATTTGACTTATTATTTTGATAATAATTTGAATTGTTACTCTTATCACCCTCCCGCAAATGAAGGCCGAGAGGAATATTGAGACCAAATTTGTTTCTAAGAGCTTAAAACTGTAAATGTGGAAAAGCTTTTGTGAAGATATCTGCAACTTGAAGTCGAGATGGAATAAAGCCAGTAATGAGAGTGCCAAGAGCAACCTTTTCACGAACAAAGTGGTAATCAAGCTCGATATGCTTTGTGCGAGCATGAAATATTGGATTTGCAGTAATTTGGAGAGCACTTTGGTTGTCACATAGTAACTTGGAAGGTGATGGTTATTGAATTCCTATATCATGAAAGGGGTATGTGAGCCAAGTAATTTTCTACTGCAGCTGAAGCAAGGGCTCTATATTCGACTTCAGCAGTAGAACAAGAAACTGTTGGTTGCTTTTTGAAACTCCAAGATATATAATTTGGACCAGGAAAGATACAATAACATATAGTGCTTCTTCGAGTAAAGGGACAACTGCTCAATCAGCATCACAAAAATTTGTAATATTTGTGGAGCTTTTATAGAAGTAACGGAGGCCGTAGTGCGAGGTTCCATTAAGATATCGAAGTATGCGTTTAACCTCCTTTGCATGCTTAATGGTAAGTTTTTGAAAATATTGGCAGACTTTATTTATGGAATGTATAATATCTAGATGGGTAAATGTGAGATATTGCAAGGATCCTACAATACTTCAGTAGTTTGTGGCATCTATAGGAGTGTCATCATCTGGAGTTGACTTTTCTTTAACAGAAAGTGGTGTTCAAAGAGGAGAGCTTACTTTCAAGTAGATCTTTAGTGTATTTAGCCTGTGAGAGAAAAACGTCATCATTAAAATATTTAATTTCAATGCATAGAAAATAATGCAACTTACCAAGGTCCTTTAGAGAAAATTCATGACTCAAATTAGTTATCAAGTGTTGAATAATATGAGGATCACTACCAGTGAGAATAATATCATCCACATACACTGATAAAAGAGCTGTGTGAGTGTCTATGTGCATAATAAAGAGCGATTGATCAACTTTGCTATATGTAAAGCCTATATGCATCAAATGTTTAGAGAGTCTATCAAACCAAGCCCTCAAAGCTTATTTTAGACCATAAAGAGATTTTTTCAATTTACACACATGTGAAGAGAGAGTTGGATGGTTAAAACCTTGAGGTTTCTCTATGTAGACAGTTTCTTGAAGATGACCATGAAGGAAGGCATTTTTTATTTCAAG
>CAOJBK015826870.1:0-13759 GCA_948294925.1 Codiaeum variegatum | reverse complement strand
AGGGACTATGAATCTAGGGCAGGCAGTGAACATTAGCTTCCTAAATCCAACTCCCTTTACATGATTAAAAGGGAGTTCATCAGTAATGATCATACTTGCCACTACCTGTCTAATGGCTTCCTGATCAAACTTCCAAGTTCCTAAAGCTACCCCTCTAGACTCCCCATCATGCAAATTCACAGAATCAGGATCAACATGTTGCAAAATCAAGATTGATTGTCTAACATGTTTAGTAGTAGGATGATGCTTATATACTAAAATATGTGCTCTCATACTAGAGGTACCATTCATTTTAGAGTCAGAACAGTATGTAGCAGGACAATAATTCCATTTAGAGTGAATGTGTTAGCAGGACAATAATTCCATTTAGAGTGAATGTGTTTACCATTTTTATCATATACTTTGGCTAAATGATCCCACACTTGGGATCTTACTTTCATTAGCTTCCTCTTTTTACTGGGAGGCAATGGTGGTTTGTTAGCATTAGCTGCTGCTTCTGTATTGCTTCCACCATCTACAACCATTGGCTAATAGGAGCTTCCAATATTATTATCAGTAGGACTAGACATATTAGGTTCAGTCTCCTGATTTTGAGCATTAGTATTCATCTAGGACATAAAACAATCAAATAAAAAAGGGTCATTAGTCATAACTTAAGTAAAATACAATATGAAATAATAAGAAATTCTTACATTTTCCAGAAGCAGCTGATACTCAAAGTACCACCACCACCACCTACCAGTACTTCTCTAAACCCTTCATTCGTTATACTTAATTAATACATAAATATATGCTTACTTAGTGATTTTCAATCAAATTTTAGTAGAAATTTCACAGTAGAAAGGAAATAATCTTAATTTTTCAATGCAATATCACAAATATATTTCTGTGATCAAGCTTAATAAGATTTCAATTTACATGCAAATACAATGGATCAAACGAAAGATCTAAAGCACAATAGAATAGATTCTACAAAAAATTACAAAAATAAATTGTTAGTTACAACAAAAAGAAAAACTCAGTATTATTAAAAGAAACTTAAAATACATAAGAAAAAGGAAAATAAAAAACTCTAACATCTTTACTTTTCATTTTCACATGATCTTTATAAAATTCGATCTCAGAAACAAATCTTGCAAGCACTAACAAAAAAAAAATTAAATAAATCAGATTAACTAAATAACTTTCAAAATAAATGAAAAGAAAATAGAACGAGACATTACCTGAAAATTTAGGATTTAGAGAAGAGAAGAACATAAGAGGATTTCAGATATAGGGATTCAAAACAAGTCGTTTCAGAATAAGGAGAAACAATGTTATTTTCTTTAGAAAGCAAGAGCTTCAATCTTAAATCACTAAAATAATAGATGAGACATAGAGATTTTATCAGAAACCAGAGGCTTCCACCATTAAAATATCAAAATAGAACGACTATTAGATAGATACATAATCTATTAGTAAGAAATATGAAAGATTTAAGAGAAATTTATGGATTTCTCGTTCAAATCTCATTGGAAAATTAGGATTTTCAGAGAGAGCATTCGAGAGAACTAAAGAGAGAGAGCGAGTGGTTTAGAGAGAGAAGTGACAAGAAGAAATGAGAGGAGTATAGGAATAATCAGAAGGTTATGATGAATATATACTCCTCTCAAACGGTGTCGTTTAGTATAGAGTTATAATATGATTAATATATATCGATTATTCGGTTAATTTTTTTTCTCAAACTGAACTGAAAATCAAATAATTGAAATTTATAAAATCCATAACCAAATCAAACCGTTTTGTTCAATTTGATTAAACTAATTCAGAAATTCGGTTCGGTCGTCAATTTAACCGAATTAATTTTGATTTTTGCCCACCCCTAATCACCATCACCATTCTTCTCCTTCAAATCCTCCACTCCGAAAAGTTAGGGTTTTTTCTAAGGTATTCTCTCACTTTCCGAGTTGGATTCACTTTCCTTTATCTGGTGAATCTCCATGCGCCGCTGGTTCAGAGGTTTTGTTGATTAGTGTTTGGAATATATATTTCCCCCTGTTTACCATCTCTTGTTTTTTTTAAAATGGTCTAAAGCGTAAATTTCCCTAAATTATTTAATTGAACTTTAAATTTATTGGGCTTTTGTAATTGAGTTGGGGTGCTCTATGTGGGTGTAAACAAGCCCAAATTAAACTAAAAGAGAATATGGCTTTTGCCTCCCTTTGTTATTGAAAAAGAATAATAACAAAAGAATATCGAGAGAACTTTAAACTTCTAGCGCTGTCTCAACGAAAACAGAACAAAACCCCAACGGCGGCGAATTATTCTATACACCACTAACCAACTGCCCAGAGTAAGAGAGTCATCGGAGATTGATAGTCAATATCACTAATCAGCTAGAAAGAAGAGATGGAAGAAAGCAGCAAAAAGGATCAAATAATGGACGTGAGATCAGTGGTAGAAGCTATTTCCACTGACAATGATGACCTTGACACTCCGCTTTACCAAGTTGAAAGCCTTTGTATGCGTTGTGGAGAAAATGTAATCTCTCTCTCTCACTCTTTATCTCTCTATACCTTCTTATGAGGAAATTCATCAATTTATTGTGTGACAGGGAGTTACAAGGCTTTTATTGACATTAATCCCTAACTTTAGAAAGGTACTTCTTTTATATTTTGCTATTTATAATTTCAATTTTTCTTTTGTTATCATGCTTGCCAAGTCTTTACTTTCAGAGTCCAGCTTGTGCTTTATTCAACTGGTGAATAGTAAATTATTAGATGAGTCATTATTAATTCTTTGAAGTTTATTTTAATCATTATTTGTTAAATTAAACTCAGTTTTAAGCTTTTTTTCTTTTGAGTTATTTGTTAAATTAAACTTAGTTTTAAGCTTTCATAACTATGCTATGCTTTGCATCTTTCGCCTTATATTGTGAAGTTTTAAAAGTTTTCATGTAAGTGCACTATGAGGTAAAAGCATGATGTGACAAAATGTACTTGGTTTGCAGATTTTGCTATCAGCTTTTGAGTGCCCTCATTGTGGTGAGAGGTATTCTCGTATTCTACATTTTAAGTTGTGAGGACTTCTATTAATGTGCCATGATTTGTGTGTTCTATATAGGTTCTTTTTTAATTCTATTTTCTTCTCTCATATTTTCTTATTAGGAACAATGAAGTCCAGTTTGCGGGTGAAATCCAGTCTCGGGGTTGCTGTTATCGGTTGGAATTCCAGTCAGGCGATCCGAGGGTTGCCTCAAATGTTAGTAAATGCTTATAATTTTCAATGAATTTAATTTTCTGTAGTTCTGTTTTTATAGCTTTATGCTTTGAGTTAAATCAAATTCTATGTTATGATGGTATTAAGGTGAAATAATGATGACAATATTGCATAATTTAATTCACTGCAATTTTGACTATTTATTTAAGTATGATTTCAACTTTTTTCTTCCATGGTTTAAGTACATGTCCCTGCCATCTAAGGAATTGGCATGACTTACACCACATTATCAAATAACAATGCAATTGCTGGTATTATTTTTTGTCCTTTAGAGTCATGGTTTCTCACTTCTTCCTCTATGACTTATCAATGGAATGTTTATGTGCAATACAATTGTAACCCATGCAGGGTGTGCCTCACTTTTTTATGGGATTGTTTTTGTGGACTCTTTTTTCAGATAATCTAGTAGATGACCTTTCTTAGGTCAAAGCTGTTTCAGGAGTTATATTATAATAACATTCTATTGCTTACATTGATGCTACTTCTACAATCTTCATTTAGTTTCAATCTTTTCACTCTCTTTTGATTAATTGTTTCTATTCCATTTGCCTTGCTTTTCAAAATTTTGTTGATGTTGATGTCGCAAACCTTGTTGTAGGAGCAAGTTTTTCTATTTCTTTTTGTGGATATGATTGATGTAATTATGTTTTGCTTTTGCCACCAACTTTGAAGATTTTTATCAATAAGGAATGCAATCTGTGTTTGAAATGCAGATGCTTAATAGACAAGTTGTAAAAGCTGAGTCCGCCACTATTAAGGTATGTGTACTCGATCCTACTTCCTTTCTTCTATGGATAGATACATGTATCTTGCAGTCCTAATCCTCTTCTGTTGTGTTGATATTTTAGTTATACAATTAGTTTTATGGGCTAAAATTATATTGGCTTTTGCTGTTGAATTGGATATGCACCTTGACTTAAGGGTCAATTTAAACACTCGTTCTTACATTCTGCCTGCTTTTAAAGCATCCTCATGTTACTGAAGGTTCAAGTTTGTAAACCCTGTAAAAGTTGATGGTCCATGTTTTAGCGAGTTCGCAATTTAATAATTGAGGAGAACGTAAGCATATGAACATAGCTTAAATACATGAATGCCTGTTCGTGATAGGTATGTGATTAAAAACACATCAATTTGCTTAAGGCATCTTGCTTTTGATCCAGTTATTAGATGAGAACTTGGTTTAGGAGTGGGTGTTATGTGGTCATAATTGAAAAGAACCAAATCAATGAAAATTTTATTTAACTTTTCAGGATTTTGGTTTATGTTGATTAATTTTTTACAATATTTTGTTTTTAGTCTTTGGTTTTAGTTACCTTGTGATTGTAATTTATTAACAGTGTAAAGATTAATGATTCTCATCAATTTTATATAAAAGTATAAGTTAGTGGTTTTTTCCAGTTCATTTATCTAAGGTGTTCCATGAGTTTTATAGTGTCTCAAACATACAACTTTCTTTACATTTTTATTGTGGATGTATCGGTTTTGTGATTTCTTTACATTCTTTTATATGCAGATTCCTGAATTGGATTTTGAGATTCCTCCAGAGGCACAACGTGGCAGTTTGTCCACTGTATTCCTTCTAACTCTTTTTCTTTAAGCTGCTTATTTTTCTTCTTTCCAGGTTCTAAGCATTTTTGTTTTGGTAGCCTCCCATTTGACTTTCCCTCCATTGTTATTTTGGCTTTTTTAACATCATTAGCCCTTTAATCCTATAACCAATGCCCTTCTTTTTTTTCTTTTCAATTAGCAAAATCATATGTACATCTTTTATCAACAAATCTTTTGACTTTACAGGTCCCTTGTATCTTTGTATGTTACTTGACTGCTGGCATTTGAAATTACTGTGTCAAAAGATTCAAAACCTAGGTTGCTGATTTCCCCTTTAAACAAAAAGTTAGAATGTGGAATACACTACAATGAGAAGTTTGTTCTGTGACTCTTTGTTCCTAGGAGAGTTGGATTTTTCTTTTTAATTCTCTTTCTCAATTGGAACATATGTGAGTTGATTTGAGTCATGTTGATATATTTTTCTAGCTTGCTGGTGTATTTCTTAAAGTTAGACAAGCAAAGTAGCTTTTGCTGTACAGTTTGCTCCATATTGAAATGATGGTTCCAAAGTCCATCTTCTGCTATTGGAGTACTCATAATTGGAATAATTCTTAGGTTGAAGGGGTCTTGACACGAGCTGCAGATGAGTTGCAGGCTCTTCAAGAAGAGCGGAAGGTGCACCTTAAGTTTGTTGTTACTCTTGGTTTTCTTTTTTTAATTACTATTTTTTAATTCTTATCCTCTTCTGCCTAAATCCATCTGATAAAATGATATTCTCTGGACATCAGAAAGTCGATCCTCAAAGGGCTGAAGCAATAGATCAGTTTTTGTTGAAATTGAGAGCTTGTGCAGCAGGGGATTCATCATTCACTTTCATCCTAGATGATCCTGCTGGAAACAGTTTTATTGAGAACCCGTAAGAGAATTTAATGGAGTTTCTTTTTAACATTTCCAGGATCATAATTTTGGTAATCTTTTTAGATATATCTCAACAAGTTAGCTGATTAGCTTTTACTTTTGGGGCTAACTTTGTTGTCTTTTATTTTAGTGGACCCCCTCACTCTTCTTTATAAAACATTTAATTGAGCATATTATAATTTGCGAGTAGGTTTGCTCCATCACCGGATCCATGGTTGAGTATCAAATTCTATGAGCGAACACCAGAACAGCAGGCATCATTGGGCTATTTAGTTGACTCATCACAGTTGGGAGAATCTGGTGATGGACCGCCATCAGAGGTGACAAGCAGTATCTCTGATCATACAAGAAGAATACCACATGGGTCCGTTGGAGCAGTGGCTGGTCAACGGGCCATCGCTCAGAGCAGTAGTGCAGAAATTGCTGAAGCTTTGTATCGGTACTCCGCGCCAGAAGAGGTAATGCCGCTGCAATTGTTAAATTTTCTATAAATTAAATTCTGATGTATCTTTGTGCTTTATATGATTACTTGGTGCATATGTTTTCTAACAGGTGATGACTTTTCCATCAACCTGTGGAGCTTGTGCCAGCCGGTGTGAGACTCGAATGTTTGTCACCAGTATCCTTTACTGTTTCTGGATGATACAATTTCATTGTTCAATATTGTAATAATCTATCATGTCCTGGCTTGGATGGGGTAGTTACCTAGTTGTGGCCATTTTTAGTTTTGTTAGATCTGCCTGCCTGGTTACTTTGTCTTTGTATTGCATACTTACAGTTTCCCATGGACAATGATTTCTTTATTATTTCTTGGTAGAGATAGCTAACAGCGTTCATTTTTCATATTTTCTTTATTTTAGTCTCTTCAATAGAGATTTGCAGCACTAGAATCCATCCTGTTTCTAGGCACAAGTCATTAATGAGCATGTTGAGCTGAGACTAATTATAATTCTGTCTTGGTACATGTTGAGCTGAGACTAATTATAATTCTGTCTTGGTAGATATCCTATTACTTGCCATTCAATAATCTCATTTAATTGAGGCTCAAATTCAAATGACAGCTCTTGCAGGGTCCCCAAATGTAGATTATATAGTTGCTTGTTTGGTATACTAAATTGAGAATAGGAGTTACAGTTGACTGTCTGTGGGATCTTTCTATTACGTTTATTGTGTACTATATTATGATGGTTGGTGATTAACAATTTTAATCTCCAAAATAATATTTGGGTATTATATTATCATAAATTTTGTGTTCTTTTTGAAGTTAGCAATAGAAAGAATTTGCGGCGTTGCTTGTAATGAGTTCGTATTATTTGTGCAAGGAATGAAGAAACTACTGGCTGTATCTATTATCTGCATGGCTTTAGATTAGATGCTTTGTTAAAGTCTTTTTCCTTGTTTGAAGCATATTGGAGCATGTTTCTGGCTTTTATAGGATTTCTGGACTTGAGGACTTTCTAAGAGGACATTGTGTGATTTTGCATGACATCTGTGGTTATGGAATTTGTTTTTGAGCGTAATGTGATGGATAATAAGGTGTTCTTATGGAATTTGTTTTCTGTGGGAATCTTCCATTTATCTGTATTTCCTTTCAAGAAATTTGTAGATGGTTTGAGGTTAGATTATTGTTTAGTCCCATTTCAGAAGAGATTCTTGATATATGGTCCTTTGTTAACATCCTTTCATTTTTATGTTTAGAGTAGCTGTGAGGTCGGGGCCACTTATCGAGTCTATTAATAATTTTTCTATGCTTTGTGTATTTCTTTTCTTCAGTCTTAAAATTATGCACGATAAATTTAGCCTTAACATTGTTCAGGGATTCCATACTTCCAAGAAGTAATTGTCATGGCATCCACTTGTGATGCCTGTGGTTACCGCAATTCTGAGGTTTGTAATCATTTGATTATACTTTCTGTTCTTCTTTTGGTTGTCGTAGTTACAACTATTATTTTCCATGCAGTTGAAACCTGGTGGGCCAATTCATCAAAAAGGAAAGAGAATCACCCTACAAGTGAAGAACGTTAATGACCTAAGCCGTGATGTAATAAAGGTTTGTTTAAACTTTTTGTTTCCTTTCATAGCTAAGAATTAGGAGTGGAAGGGACTCTTTACCATCCCTTGGTTTGATTAAACGTGTTACAGATAGAAAGGGAAAATTAAAAGAAGCAAAATGTTCTTTCTTGTTTTGGTTAGAGATGAAAGATATGTGAGATGAAGGGACTTACTAAAATTTCAAGCATCATGGTGGTTTATTAGCACATCTACTGTAGATTAAATTTGGTATTAGGTGAAGTCTTTATGTCAGATTTAAGGATTGTGTTGAGCTGTAGTTGTTTCATGTTAGCACAACAGATTATTTATTAGACAAATTGCAGTGTCTAATAAATGTTTGTCTTTTTTGCAAAATGTTTGTTTCATCGACTTTTTAGTATGTTTATCAATTTCTCGTAATTGGCATAGCCCAAAGCCTATGATGCCTGTCAATGTGAGACTGTTGCGACTCATCTACCTGAAAGTTTTATTCTTTTATATATCCCACTAGATAAATATAGATTTTTATGCTATATCATATGTCAATTTATTCTTCCTTTCTCACCCATGATATCAATGCTCGTACACGACATATCTACTTTTGGTTATGTACTATGAAATGCTAGAAATAGATAATGTAGGCAAAATTGGAAACTCCAATGCTTCGTGTGTTCATAATGTGTCATGGGTTTTTTTGTTGAGCAACAGAAATTTCATTGGATATCATTGTGATTCAAGTAATCTTATAGGTAGAGTAACTTAGTCATGTGGATTTTTCAGTCAGATACTGCAAGTGTGAAAGTTCCAGAGCTTGAGTTGGAGTTGGCCGGTGGTACATTGGGGGGAGTTGTTACAACTGTTGAAGGCTTAATTACACAAATTAGTGAAAGTGAGTGTAGCTTCTATCATTTGCTTAGTTTTTTTTTTTTTTGGTTATTTCATGGATGCATTTTTGTTATTTATTTTTACTTTTGCCTTTTGCAATTTACTTAAAAAAATAATTTGCTCTCTGGTTATCTTTGAATATAACCCACTGCCTTACTAGGCAAGTGGATTTGCCTTATGGTGCACAAAATAACAATCCACCCTGTTCAATCACTATATCGTTTGGCATATTACATTATTTGCCTTGTGGATTTTCTTTATATAGCTTAAATTGGTCATATAATACAATCATACAGGTCTTGAGAGAGTGCATGGATTTACCTTTGGAGATAGTCTTGATGAACATAAAAGAAGCAATTGGATAGAATTTAAAACAAGGCTAAGCAAGGTAACATATTCCTCCCTCCCTATAAATTTCTTTTTGTTCTCGTCTTAAACTTGAATAGAGAGATTTTGGATCGGTTATGTCATTCTTTGACCTCTGTTTTGTGAGTGCTATCAAGCTTTTTTCACTTGACTGCT
Source organism: Codiaeum variegatum (assembly GCA_948294925.1). NCBI lineage: Eukaryota > Viridiplantae > Streptophyta > Magnoliopsida > Malpighiales > Euphorbiaceae > Codiaeum > Codiaeum variegatum. The sequence continues at coordinate 4,597 of CAOJBK015826870.1, read as the reverse complement.
GTCGTGTGGTCACCTTAACTCTCTCTTTCTCTCTTTTGAATAAATAATAATGAAAGTATATTTTTTAAAACAAGAAAAGAAAAAAACCGTTAGTGATAAATAGGTTGGTTTATTCAGTCAGTGATAGGGTGGTGGAAGAAGGGATTGATGAGACCTGAAAATTTGCATCTCATATGTTTAGGAACAGGAGCAATTCAGGTCCTTAAGAGAGCACTATTTCCGTTTTTTTATCCTTCTTGTGTTGGTTTTGATTTTGTTAAGAGTATCTCATAAACTCCCATTACACTTCTTAACACTGAAGAAAAGAAATACAATAAAAGAGTAGGAAAATTATTTGATTTTTTTCTGTGATTAAATTAGATAAACTTTAATTTATTAAAAAACTATTAATTTATAAATGTTTGAATATTCTCTTCAATGTAGCATTTTTTGCTCTTGTGAAATCTCTATATATACACCCAACTTTTTCACAATACTAATTATATCCCAGAAGGCATTGTCAAATCTCTATGCAAATGAAGACTTTTTGATAGATTTTGATACGAAGTGATAACTCATCAACATATTCAACTGCTACTAATTTATTACATTTGTTTTCTTTTGAGAACTAGTATTGAATACTTTTGTTTCAGATTTTGAAAATGGAATATCCATGGACTTTAATTCTTGATGATGGATTAGCGAATTCGTTTATAGCCCCTGCAACTGATGATATAAAAGAAGACAAACAATTAGAGTGTAAGTTGATATCATATAATTTTGAGTTTGAGATTATTTTTAAATAGCTGCCTGGACTGACACTGGTATGATGGTGGATTCAGTTGAGGAATACGAGAGGTCATGGGAACAGAATGAGGAGTTAGGATTGAATGATATTGATACTTCATCAGCTGATGCTGCTTATAACAAAACTGAACATTAGATTATTATATTAAGATGTAATTGCTGTTGTATTTGACTACTATGACTAGTTGCAGTTCATGTGTCTCTAGATTCTACTTCTTTTCCTAGAGAATACAAGAAATATCTGACTTCATTTTATCTGATTTTCTGCTTTTTTTTTTTTGGATCATTAGGTATGAAATTAGATTCTTTCTTTCCTAGAGTTCAGAAATAACTCTGATCAAAGCGTTCAACTATGATTAATTTTTGCAATTAAAATAAAATAACTCTTTCAGCATTTTCTCCTTAAAATTCTTAACTCCAAAGAGAAGAAGATAAACAGGCTCTGGGAAGCCCAAGCCTTAAATAAAGTTGGCCCAAGTCGATGAGGTGATTGGTTGACTTGTCAAGATCAAGATAATGAGCTGGGCTTTGTTTGATAGTAAGAAGTGGACCTAGATCAACAAAAAGCTAATAACCAAGTTATTATGAAAAATATTATTTTAAATTTTGTTATAAATGATGATCTTGATTGTATTATTTCAGCTTTTTTTTTTTTTATTATTAGAATTTATAAAAAATTTTAATTAAAAGGATAAATTTTAGTAATCTCTAATCAATAATTTTCATTGTATTTCTGGTTGGCAGCTCAAATTAAAATGTTAAAACATTCTTTAAAGCATTCTCATGGCTTAAGCTTGTGAAGATTAATTCTCAGCTTGACTTTGAATGTCTCATATTTGAACATTTTTACTCACGAGGGATGCATTAGAATTCTAAAAATAATAATAATAAAAATAATGAGATAGAGAAGAATAAAAATAATAAAGACAGAGAGGAGTATGTAGATGTGGGTATGGGAAGTGACAAAGACTAAACATATAAACTGTGATGTGGATATTATATAAATGAAAAAAAAAAGGGTCCACAAAAGATATGTATAAATGAAAAATACATAACATAACAAAAAATAAAATACAACATACATAAAACTAACAAAAGCACGTCGTCCCCCCGCTTTAAATGCGGGGCAGACAACAGCCTCAGCCAGCCAGCGACTTTGGTTAAGGACAAAAATGTCAGCCGATGTGAAAGCTCAAACACTACTACTTACTACTTACCCTTATTATTATTATTATTATTATTTTTAATCTTTCTTTTACTTTTTATTTATATCTACTTTGAATAAATCAAAACAATATTATAATAAGAATAATACAAGTGTGTAATCTATTTCATAAGATTGAGAGTGAGATTATTATTTGATAATTTCTTAGTTGAATTATTTATACATTATTTTTTAAATGTGGTTAATATTTTGAGTCTTTTGAAAAAAAAATTGTGTAAGATGATATTGACTGGGTAGGAGCCTAGGAGAAAGTTAAAGAAAAGAAAAGTGGGAATAATAATAATAAGACATGCATGGGATGCACATTATCATATAGTCATGATAGCTTCTTTTGTCTCACTTTTATTTTTCTTGTCAGCAAAGAAGATGGGAAGAGAGAGAAAAAAGAGAAAGCTTTGAGATTTGAGACTTTTTTTTAAAAGAAAATAATAAAAAAAAAACAATCATAAGTTAATCGATTACAAAAAGATTTCCTCACCTCTCACATCATACCCTCTTTTCTGTTGTGGCAGAAAAGTTCTGTATCCTTCTGCTCTCTTTGCATTTATTACCCATTTTTCGAGGAATGGGCCTTTCATTTCTCCATTTTCATTTTCTTCATGTCAACTTCATAACGTACAACTTTGTTCTCAGCGTCATCAATTTCTTTTTTATTTTATTATTTATAGTAATTTTTTCAGCAAAAAAAAAAATAATCTTGAATTTTATTATACTACTACTGTTACTATCACAATTTTGAATGGGATTTTCCCTTAACATCATAATCAACAAAACATTTTGTTGTGACTATCTTTACCCATTTGTTTGAATTGACTGACTCTACTATTATATATATATTTCTTTCTTTTCAAAAGCAAAAACAAATGAAAGAACTTTGCATTTTCAAATCTGTCTTTTTCTTTTTATTTCTCTTTAATTTATCTACTTAATTCCTTTTCATGTTCCTATAGAGTTAGTACAATTTTTATTTATTTTATACGTATTAATTTAATTCCATTTATATTCAAAATTTCACAATTTTTATTGTAATTTTAATATCACTTAAACTCTATTTATTACAAATAATTAAAAAATTAATTGAAAATATAAAAACTAGCAAATTTAGTTGTTTTAGTACCAAAGCATGTAAAATGACATAAACAATGTAAAAATACATTGATATTATTAATAATAGACATTTTTAAAATAAAAAAAAAATAATATTTAAGGAAAAAAATAAAAGAAGATCAGAGGTGACATAGGTCAGTGATATGCTAAATATGGACGTTGTGGGGTTTATTTATAAAGGGCATCTATGGCCAATTTTGCAAATAATAAATAGCAAAACTAAAAGATGTATATTTAGCTCATAGTTTAAATTTCAAACATTTCAAATCAGAAGATATATTTTTTTAAAAAAATTTATAAATATATTTTGATAAAAAGAGCATATTTTATGGTCAAACAAGCTCTAAACTAGAGCATAAATGACTTTTCAAACAATGTAATATTTAATAACTCAATTTAATTTTAATTAATATTTAAAATTAAAAATTTTAATACTTAATTATTTTAAATTTATTTTATAATTGTGATTTAATTTTAAATTTAATAAAAAATTAATTAAAATAATAATTTAAAAATTTTCACTTAAAATTTATTATTTTAAATATTTTTTATATTTTGAAAAATATATCATTTATTTTATATTTCAATTTTATTTCAAAATTTATTGATGATATATATATATATTAAAGAATAGAGCTTAATCATTTATATTGCACTTAGTAATTTAATCAAAATAAATAAATATACTAAGAATATATATATATATAGTTGTTGGTAGTTGGGTTTTGCATGTAGTGTCGGTATATGTGGTGGTTCACAGTACATTCTTTTGGGTGTGGTCTTTCACCTTCAACATATTCGCTTGTCAAACGATATGAAATATACTGGAGCCCATTTTTTTTTTCCTTTTATTAAAATTTTTTCCCATCACAAAATGAAAAAAAAAAATCTATTTAATTTGAGTTTTTTTTTTCTCTGTCCAATAAATGTGTTTACTATTACCCTACAATACATCTATGCCCCTTATCTTGTTGGAACTTGTTCATTTAAATTCAACCTTTAGCTTAAGGATAGTTGGGTAGACTTGGTACATTTAAGACTTTCGTGATTTCTTTTTAACTTTCTAATAAAACTACTTTTTGATTAGATGATAATGGATAGGGTATGAGTAAAATAATATAATATTCTTATTCATATTCAAATGATAATATATTTATTCATATCCGTATTTATACATATTCGGATAATCAATTTCAAATTCATATCCATCGGATTTCAGGTAATTCTCGAATAACTTATTATCCATATAACTTTTTTTAATATATATTTTTAATACTTAATAAATAAAAATATACTAATTATAAAATATATTAAAAATAAAAATAAAATAATAAAAAGTTGAACATATCTAAATTTATCAGAATATTCAAATACCATATATTAGGTACACAAATTTTAAGTTATAAACATACATAACTTAAAATAAAAAATTATTAAAAATAGATTCGTCTGAAAAAACACTATAAATAAAATCATTCA
>CAOJBK015824874.1:0-12894 GCA_948294925.1 Codiaeum variegatum | reverse complement strand
AAGTGAGTTTAGTAGGTTTTTTAGATGTAATTTTAAAATAATTTTCAAAAAATTATATGATTAATTTATCAAAATATTTTTATTAATGGAGTTTTCCACAATTTTATTTATGAATAACTAATGTAGTCCTAAACATTCTATTAATAATATTGTTTCAAAAAAAAATGGTTACCTCATATATGACGCCACGAGTAATTAGGAATCGAGCACAGAGGGCGGAAGTTAATAAAATGATAAAGGAATTGAAGAGAAGTTTTCCTTCTCGGTTTTGTACGCATCCGTAAAGTAGAGTAACCGAATTTATGATAATAATAACAAAATTTAACAAAGACATGCAAAACAATTGGTGGAAGGGTGCATTATTTTCTGATGAAGAAAATTATGCAGCTTTAAGAGCTGCATTGCCTAAGAATTTTCATCGGATGACAGATGATATTTGGGCTATGGCTAATATAACATATACCAAAATTTTGAAAAAAATTATTATCTACTACAATAACTTATAATTAAGTCAAACTGATATAAATAGAAATGATGATTAGGTAAATCTATCATATTTCTCATATCACTTATATGATAATTTATCAAATCGATTCCAATCCGCGTACGTATAACTAAAAGATATAAATCTTACTAAATGTAATTTTGCTATATGTTACAACGTTTAATGTAATTTGCTATATAAAATTTAACATACATTATCAAGTTTAATTTAATAATAATGTTATCATTTATTGGATTTTAATAATAATATCTTTTAATCATATTAAACATTGATACCTTAAATTGTAACAAAAAACCAAAACCCTAAACCTTAAAATCTAAACTCTAAACCTAAACCCTAAACCCAAACCCAAACCCTAACCATAAACTCTAAACCTTAAACCCTAAACACTAAACATAAAGCCTAAACCTAAACCCCAAAGCCTAGTATTCCAAACCCTTAGCTGCTTAGAATAAAGCATTTGTAAATATCACTAATATGTACACGTTTTATGAACCTATGTAGATATGGCGACATTACCCGTTTGTTTGTTTTGGGATAGTCAAGTAACACAGGCTGTCGATGAGTATAAATATAATGGTGGCCTATTTAAATGGGTTGATATAATTCCAGTCGATAATATCAATGTAATGTTGAATTTAGCTTTTCATGTGGTGAAAAAGGATTATAGAGAATATATTGTGACTAAGATTATATATCGAGTGCTATGACATATTAGAGGTGGAACCATATATGAGATCACACATATATATGATGATGACGATGTTCAAACGATGTTTTTTCACATGAATCAATACAAAGAGGAAGTGGGGGGTTTTGAGCTATATGCGAATTTTACTGAAAGAGCTAATGAAGATAATACACTAGATGAAGGGAAGAAAGATGGGGATGATGCTGATAATGCTGTTGAGGATGAGTATGACAATGATGGGGGTGATGATGAAGCTAGTAATGCTGATGCATTTGAGGTGGATGATGAAGCAAGGGACGATGGAGACTACGGTAATGATGATACAGTTAGGGGGGACGATGAAGTGTGTTATGATGTTGTTGATGATGATGATGATGATTATCATTATGATGATTATGATGCCAGTTATGATGAAGATGATGATGATAATGATTCATTTGATGATGGACAGGGTGTAGTGTCTGGTTTCGAGGAAAGTGATGAAAATACGCTGGATGAATCTGATAATTCAGACACAGAGAAATCTCAAATTAACTAAGTGCTATGAATTTAATCCCAATGAGCACATTAACTTTGATGCAATGCGTACACAAATAGATGAGTATGGTGGAGAATAAGAGCAAACTGATGGGTTGAACATAAACGATTTATATTTCAATAGATAGGCTTTTAAAAATGCATTAAAAAAATGATGAAATCTAAAATAATTATGAATTTATTATAGAGGAATCAAGGGATGACACATATGTTTGGATTTATAAAAAGCATGAAAGCGGTTGTAAATGGAAGGTACGTGCAAGGCGGGTGGAGAATGAGGAGTCTATCTTGGAAGATCTACCGATATGATGTGCCACGTATATGCTTGGGTGCTAGTTCCATGAACGACCACAACTACTTGTCATCTGATGTGATTGCTTTCGTAATAGATGACATTATTAAGGACCAACCATCGATTACAATCAAGGCTTTGCAGGCAGCTGTGAAGGGACAAATTGATTATGTTCCAAGTAACTAAAAGACATGGTTAGCAAAAGCAACAGATTATTGCAAAGCATTTTGGTGATTGGAATGAATCTTTTTAGTTGTTGCCAAAATAGTTTGATGCGGCTAAAGAAAAAAATCCAGAGACAAAGGTAGATCTTTAGATAAGGAGGTACATAGTTAGCAACTTAGTTCATACCAAAACAAGGGTTTTTGTGGGAGAATTTTAGTACTTCAAGTTGTGTTATAAAGGAATGCAACATTGTAGGCTCTAAATTCCTTTCCCTCAATTTGTTTGTATTGAATTTTTTTTGGTCAAAAAACTTAATCTGGGTTTCAAATCCCCTGATTATGTATATACTTGTAAAATTTTCAAAATCATGTAAAATTACATATTTTTTTTTATTAATTAGTATAAAAATGTAAAAATCTCATCGCTCTCTATAAGAAGTTTTGCTGCTATGTCCAACTTAAGTGCAAACAATCATAAGCCTCGCCGTCTCTAGGATAAAACAACTTAGAAATAGAACCTTTGTGTTGTTTCTCTTTTACACAGGAAGAGAAAAAAACCAACAAATACCCAAAATTATTTTGTAATTTTGTTCAGAAACATATCTTGTTTCTATATCTCAAAATAAGCATATGAAGATATCATATATAGATAAATATTACATTTTAAAAATCTATTTGCTATCTCTAAAAAAAATCTCATCTTCAGAAACATAAAAGATGAGATAAAATAAGAATTATGGGAGATATTTTAGAAAACAAATATAAAAAATATGTACAAAAAGTTATGAGATAAGATAATTCTTTTACAGAAAATTTAAATAAAAAATTAAATTAAATTAAATTAAATTTCTGTAAAAAATATAAGCAGGGTCGCACTCGCATGCTTGTATGTGGTGTTGTCTGCGTCTTCTCTCCTCCATAAAACTAGGTACCCCTTTGGTGCCCAACCCCATGTAAAAGTCACACTTATATAAACTCATTATAAGTTTTCTCTTTTTCTAACGTGGATAAGGATAGGTAATATAACATAATATTAACTACTAATTTTTAAAAATTCACACTATTTTCAACAATCCCCCACTTGAATTTTTTAAAAACAGTTCTATTCATTGAGCAATAACAAAATATCCAAAATTATGCATAAGTAAAAGTATCTTTTGATTTGAACTTTTTATATAGTGATTATGTTTTATAATATACTAGAATAACTCGTAGTTTTGAACTCTATCTCTAACAACATAACACATACAACTTTGTCAGGGTGTTGTTCAAAAGCCCGTGCATTATGGCCATGCACGTTTATCTCAATATCGTGAATGCTCTAGAGAATTTAACCAAAATCCCATATGAAGTAGCCTCACTTCCACATTCACTTAAGTCTATCAAGAATACTTATGTAGCTAGGTACTCCACTCTATTTAGAATATAGACAATATTAAGAGCTTCAATTAGCTCAACCTTTTTTTGCTTCGGGATAACATACTTTAAAATTCTTATTCAAATGGGACTAAATAGTTTGTATGACTTTTATTCCATCACTTAACTACTTGTTGTTACCCATTGAACATATTTTTTGGGATCTCCAGACTACATGTTAGGTTACCATCAGAAGTAACTTATCTTTCAAGGGACTTTAGTCCCATTTCTTTAGAGGTTTTGAAAACCTTCTCTCTTGTTAATCCTTTTGTCAAAGGATCAGCCAAGTTGTCATTTGAATGCACATGATCCATTCTCACAACCCCAGTAGAGATATTCTTTAATTGTGTTTTACATATGATGTATTTGTTATCCTTTACCATTAAAATAACGATTCTGAATCTTTGCGATAACATTGGCACTATCACAATGGATACAAACTGCCAATACTAGTTTCTCCTATAAAGGGGTATCAAACAATAGACTTCTTATCCATCATACTTCTTCACTAATTTATGTTAGAGCAATAATTTTTTACTTCTTTATATATTAAGCTAAAATAGTATATTTTTTAGACTTCTATAAGACAGCTCCACTAACAATGCTGAAAATGTAGTCGTTCATAGTTTTAGAATCATTTGAAAGGGTATTCCAATCAGAATTGCTATATCCTTCTAATACAATGAGAAACTTTTGATAAAACAATCTAAGGTTCATCATTCATTTAAGATATATCCTTACTCTTCCCACTGCATGCTAATGTTCAATACCAAGATTATTGGTGAACATATATAACATTTGGGATAAGGGTCAAATAAGCTCCTATCATCTAACTCATGTGTTATATAAGCTCCTATCCTTATTTTTTGCTCAAATAAATATTAATTTGTAAACTTAAAAGGAATTAAGCCCCCCATTAATAGAGACTTAACAACATATTTATTTTTGAACGTCAATTAATTGACTTGGCAATGGGGTAGATCTGATAGCCTCTTGAACTCTCTCATCTAACACAATTAAAAACTTTAATATCTCTTTTTTATTCAAAACCCTAGTTAAGTAGTGCCTCAACTATAATTAACGCCTATTGGCGAAAAAATTGTGATTAAACACTTGTTTCTTGGTTCAAATACTGAAAGTAAAATCTTGTACAGGACAAGAATATCGTAATTTGGAGCAGTAAAGTGGGGTTTGTTTGCAGCAAACTATAAAGAGTTAGTATTTATTTCAATATTTTTATTCCAAAGTGGGTTTTGCAATAGCATGTTGTATTGTTTGCCTATATATATAAATTGGTTCATGTGCTTTCTTTTTTGTTTTATTATTGTGTGTGGTAGATGAATATTCATAAATTAAAAATCTAAGTTTTTTTTTATCTGATACTTAGCTTGTTATATTAAACTAGTTTAATATTATTTGACAAATTACTTGCTTTCAAGTTTGGCAAAAAAAAACTACTTGCTTTCAATTTAGCGAAAAAAAACTAATTGCTTTCATATTTAATATTAAACTTGTTTTATTATCTGACACTTTTTTTTTGTAAATAATAGATTGAAGTTAAAATTGGTTATTCATCTAATATATTATTCATCTACCACTCAATTGACTGTTTGTTTTAATTTTTCACAAGATTTTTTTTCACCACACATATGAATTTGTTTATAAAATATGTAGTTTAAAATTTTAAATTAGCATATTTCTTAGATTTGATGAAATTCTGTTTTGACTTTTGTTTATATTTAACAATTGTAGAATGGTGCAAAATATTCATTTGAGGGACCACTATGGGGGAATTGGATGTATTCTTCGGATTTGCAATATTTTAATGGTGATGTGCGTATGGAGCTGAATTTTGATTCTGATTTTCTATCATATACACACATTGTTAAAAAGTATGAGAATGAATTAGGTGTTCCAAATGTTAAAAATGTTTTTGTGCTTGAACCTGGTAAGTCATTATAACGGATTATATTTGATTCATGATGATGAAATAATTATGAGGATCATTAATTACATAAATAGACATAGTTGTGTTAAAAAAAATAGATATTTATGAGGACCATGACTTAAATGTTCCTATATTAGCTCAAGATATTTGGCTTTAGAACAACGGCTACAAATTAATGAAGAAATGGTAGAGGGTGTTTGTAGAGAGGGTATAAGCCAAGATGAGATTGTCTTAGGTGGGCAGAATTACAATGATCTAAGAGGCTATGTGCCTAGTGTGGAAGAAGAATGTGATGAAGTTAAAGATCACAATGATAATACATTAGAAGAGAGAGATGAAGAAATGGGATACAAAACTGATAGGGAAGATAATGAGCCACCTAATAAGAGGGTTAAGTGGGATCCAAAGGATGGTGAAGGTTATTTTGCTCCTGGAATGACCTTTGCAAATGATGTTGAAGTTAGGGAAGCTATTGCTGAGTACGGTGTGAAATTTGACATTAAGTTAAAATTGAAACCAAATGAACCTAATAGAATTAGGGAAAAGTGTATGAATGAAGTGGTTGTCCTTTTATACTTTTTATTTCAAAAGATGGGAAAAATGCAGGTTTGGTGGTTAAAACATTAGTTACAAAACAAAAGTGTTGGGGGCAATTCTCAATATCTAGTGCCTTTGCTAATTTTTTAACCAAATATTTTAAGGATAGGATATATGAAAATCCTAAATTTAGGACAAAAGATATGACATCAGATGTGGAGGAGTTGTTAAAGATAAATGTGGGCATTGAAAAGTGTAAGAGAGAGAAAAGTGATACAAGAGCTTGATAGATCCTTTAAGGCTGAGTTTGGGCACTTGGGTGCTTATGAAGCTACTTTGAAGAGTTCAAATCCAGGTACAAAGGCAGAAATTGAACTTGCTAAGGATACATTGGCTGCTAGAAAGAGAGTTTTCAAAAGGATGTTCCTATGCATCGACACATGCAAGAGAGGATGGATGAATGGATGTAGGCCAATAATAGGTCTTGATGGTTGCTTCCTTAAAGGAGTAACTAAAGGACAGTTACTTGCAGTTGTTGGGGTGGATGCTACGGATCATATGGTACACATTGCTTGGGCAATGGTGGATAGGGAGAATAAAGATAATTGGAAGTGGTTTGTATGTTGGTTATCCTAGGAGCTAAAGCTTAGTGATGGAGTGAAGTACACTATCATCTCAGATAAGCAAAGGGTCAATTTACTTTTTTTTTTCTAAATTAAATTTTATGTTCACTAATTATATAATTATTGATTTTTTACGATGTTTTATGTTCACTAATTATATAATTTATTGGGCTTGCTTGATGCTATTCATTTCATCCTTCCTCGAGTTGGGCACAGGTCCTGTGCTCGACATATTTATGCAAACTAGTCCAAAAAGTGGGGTGGAGGTGAATTGAAGAAAAGATTCTGGATATGTGCATGGAGCACATTTGAAGAAGAGTTTAAAGATAATTTGAAGAAGCTCATATTAGTAAGCTTAAATTAATTTTTTATCAAAAATTTATTCATATTTAGTAGGAATAATGATAAGTTTGGTAACTAAACTTGTCATAATTATTCAATTGAGTACCTGATCTTTCAAAAGGTCCAATTGAGTGCCTGAAACTAGTAAAACCAACCATTTTAGTGCATTTGCAGGTTAATAATAGGTAAACCCTTTAAACTGATGGCGTGGTGCATTCTGATTGGTTGTTAAATAATAATTAATAATTATTATGTTTAGTGAATAATGATTGTGAGTAACGATTGTGAAGCATCGAGTTTGCTAGAAATCAGAGCCGTGGTGGTTCAATGGTTGATTTAGGGGGCTGAAGAAGACTGGCCTGCATTTTGAAGGATATTGAGTGGCTAGGGGGTTTCAAAGGTGAGAAGATCAGTGGTGGTGGTTTTATGTGTTTGTTTGGTGAACGAGAGAATAGAGGAGAGATTGAAGGGGCTAAGATGGTATTTGAGGCTAGTGGTCTCCGGTTGTTGGTGATGGCCGAGGTGTTTGATATGAAGAATAAGGAGAAGGGATCAATTTTCTAGTTCTCGTCTGAAGGAGGAGTAGAAATTTAGGCTTTTGGTTTCTATGGTGGTCCGATATGTGGAGGGAATTGAGGTTTGGTGATGGATGGGCTCTGAAATGGTGGTGGTTCTGGCGAATTGAATGGAGGGAGAGGGTGGTAATTTCTCTGAGCAGTGGAGAAGGAGGCGGCATGTTTTTCTTCAGAAAAACGCTGCAAAATGAAAATTTTTTTGGGGTTCCATTTTTGTTTTTCTTACAAAGAAAAATTAAAGAATTGGGGATTTTCCCCCTTTTTCGGCTTGAAGAACAACAAGAATTCTTCATTTGTCGCTCAATTCTACGAAAAAATTTTTGATTTTGCCCTCATAAATTACTGACCACATACTGACAAAAAAAAGAGTCACTAATTACTGATGCAATTAATTAATCAATAAAATTTTGGTGGGAATGGTAGTGGTATTAGGATATTGAAAAAGATGAAGAAAACTTAGGTTTAAAGCTAATTTTTTTAATAATAACAATAATATTATAATTATTATTTTGACAATTAATAAGAACGTGCCATGTCATTAATTTAAAGGGTTTACCTGTTATTAACCTGCAAATGCATTAAAATAGTCGGTTTTACCAGTTTCGGGCACTCAATTGGACTTTTTGAAGGTTCAGACACTTAATTGAATAATCTTCCAAGTTTAGGCACCAAACTTATTATTATTCCATATTTAATAATAAAATAGTCTAGGCATAAAGCTACTAATGTATTGATATGTTTATGTAGGTGAGTAAGAAGGCAACAATGGATTTGCTTCTTTATAGCCCTGAAAATTAGTGTAGAGCCTATTTTAGTAATAGGTGAAAGAGTCTAATGGTGGACAACAACATAACTGAGTCATTTAACTCATAGATTGAGGAAGCTATACATAAACCAATTGTTAGGATGCTTGAAGATATTAGAATTCAGACAATGAATGGGATAAAGGATAGTAGGCTTCAAGTAAACAAGTGGATCAATGAATGGGCACCAAATGCAATGGAGAAGTTGCAAAAATATAAGGATGCTGCATAAGGATGTAAAGTGATTTTTAATGGAGACGTAGGATATGAGATAGGCGAGGGCAATGAGAAGCACACTGTATTGTTAGATAAGTCTTTATGCACTTAGAAGGCATGTGAACTATCTAGAATCCCATGTTCTCATGCAATACATGCTTTAGCACATGCGAAGATAGATCCAATTTCAACTATTTCTTCTTGATATCATAGAGAAACATATCTCTCCATATGTAGGTTTCCTATACAACCTATTCTAGGAAAAAAGTTTGTGAAAATTGAAGAATTTACACTTATCGAGCCTCCACCAATAGTGAAGCAAGTTGGTAGAACCAGATTGAAAAGAATCAGGGCTTCAAATGAGAGTTCTATTATTAGCAAGAGACTTAGTAGGAAAGGGCAAGTTCAATATTGTTCAATATGTAACAATGAAGGCCATTAAAAACAAAAGTGTCCTAACAAAGAATCACAGGTAACTATTAACAATAACTCCATTTTATAAATTGTTATGAGTTTTTTAACTAGTATTTTAATCTTAAAATCTCTTATAGGTTCACTCAAAAGGACAAAGTACATCTTCATAAGTTCTGGACCTTTCCAACTCAAGACTTTTTAATGGCCTTAAAATTCCAAATTCTAAGGTAATTACATCTTCAAATTAGTATGCATATGTTGAAGCTAAAAGGTCATTGACTCAATTGAAAAATTTATGATAAGTTCCTTCAAGACCATATCCTAGTGGAGGTCGTGGTAGAGGTTCTAGGAGTGCATCAAGGACAAGAGGTGCAAGGGCATCTAGTAAAGTCTCTAACATCCCTATAAGTACCCAAGGTAGCTCATAGTCACATGCTTTGCCTAACATCGACAATTCAAGCAAACAACACTCACAAAACTACGGGCCTCAAAATCATCATGGTTATGGGTGTTTGATTGAGTTAAACACTGGTAGGACGATCTTAAATGTAAGTACAATTGATTAAATTTTTTGTCAAAGAGATAAATCATTTCAATTAGTAATTTTATTTTAATTTGATGCTTTTTACTTCAATTTTCTGTCTGGTACGAGACAAACTACTATTAATAAAGTCTCAACCCCTTATATACATGATCTTGAGGTGCAGACAAGGTACCCAATACCTTGTGAGAGGACTTTGAGGAGAAAGGAACCAGTGAAAAGGAGTGTTGCAACTATAAGAACTATTAATTTCCATGGTGAGGGAACAGAAGTGAGACAACCTACAAACCTCCGTTCAGGCCAACATGCCTATAGTGGTAAGGAGGACCTACCATCACTACTAGTCAGCTAGAGGCACAAAGAATTGAGCAAGCAAAAGGTATAGGATGAATAGAACAAAAAATAATTAACTATTCAGAGCAATGTTTGTTTTTTTTGGAACTAGTTTTTGAATAATAGGCTCTTTAACTTCTTTTTGGATTACATAATGTTAGATGCAAGTTTGATGATCATATGATTTTTTTTTGTTATTACAGGTATAATTTTTTTTAATGATGCATTTTGAATTAATTTTTGCACGTTTGAATGTTTTAGACAAATATTGTTATGGTATGATAGTTTATGTAGATATTTTATATTATATAAGTATGAATTTTTTATATTGTATAATTATAATAAAATCAAATATCAAATCTACTTAATAAATTTATTGAAAATTAATCAAACAATAATAAGCTACAAATTAGTATAATTTTTAGAAAAAAATTGATACTCTGTGTTTCTGAATTAAGAAATAATATGATGGTCATTATTTTAAAAAAATGATATTTTATTGGTCAAGTGAAAGTAAGTGGAAGTGCATTAGTCAATGCAAACTGCTTTTGAGTTGATTTATTTTTTGTCCAGGTTAACAAAGTCTCACTTATCATGTTAACAAATTTTTTCCTTTTCCATTTTCTTTTTTCCTTTTCCTTTTTTTTTTCATAAGTATCATATCATCAAATTAAATCTTTTCTTAAAAAAATTCACAAGTTAAATATGTCGTTAAGTCTCCATTGACGAGGGGTTTAATTGCTTTGAAATTCACAAATTAGTGTTTATTTGAGCCAAAAATAAGGATATGGGCTTATATGACACATGGGTTAGATGATAGGGATGTATTTGACCCTTATCCCCATAGCAATCCTACAACATATGGTATGTCGGGCCTAATGCAATTAGTAGCATATCTTAAACTACCAATTATGCTCGCACATTAAGTTTGCCTAATATTGTCACCAGTATTCCTGAATAACTTACCACTAGGATTATAAGGATTGCATGCAGGCTTGTAATCAAAGTAATTATACTTCTTTAGAATCTTTTCTATGTAATGAGATAGGACTAAGGATATCCCATCATTGATTTGGTTATTATAATTTCAAGAATTACATTAGTTTCACCAAGATCTTTCATATCAAAATTGACACACAACAGAGATTTAATATCATTCATAACATAAATATTGGACTAAAAAATAAGTCATCAACATAAAGACAAATGAGGGTAAGTTGCATTAAAAATCACCATCTTTCACCAAATTTGTAAAAATATCACAAACTTTCAATTTTGGCATAAAAATACATGAACTTTTAATTTCTTGCAAAATTGTCACGATGCTGAAATCTGATTGTCATATCGTACATCAATGTTGATGTAGCATGACACATCATACTCAATGATGTGGCATTCCATGTCAAGTTCAATATCATATCAAGTAATGATGTGGCATCTCACATGGAGTTCCATATCATATACTATGTCACCAATGGGGATATCACGTCAGTGTCAACATATGACTTTGCACCTTAATCCGACATTGTGAAAATTTTGCAAGAAATTGAAAGTTCATGTACTTTTATATGAAAATTGAAAGTTTGTGATATTTTTGCAAAATTGGTGAAAGTTGGAGACTTTTAGTGCAATTAACCCGACAAATAATGATGCTCAGATTATTTCCAAACTTATAATAAATGCATTTATCACTTTCATTAACTTTAAAACCATGTGAAGTTACAAGATCATTAAATTTCTCATGTCATTACTTAGATGTTTGTATCAAACCATGAAAAGATTTAAACATTATTTTCCTGAACTCAAATAACATAACCTTTTGGTTGATCCATGTATATTTCTTCTTCCAACTTAGAATTCAAGAAGACCATTTTAACATCTATTTGGTGCATAAGAAGATCATAAATAGTAGCAAGAGATAAAAGCACTCGAATAAAAATGATTCTAGAGACAGGAGAAAAGATATCAAAAAAGTCAATGTTCACTTTTTGTTTAAACCCTTGGCAACTAGTCTGACCTTATATTTATCAATTAAGCCATTTGGTTTTAATTTCTTCTTAAGAATCTATTTGCAACTAATATTTTTATAACCAAGTGCCAAGTCTGCTAATTGCCAAGTACCATTGGACATGACCGAGTCCATCTCATCATCAATATCCTCCTTCCAAAGATTGGTATTTACAGAAGATAATGCTTCTTGAAGGGTATTAGGACCTTCTTCTAAATTATAAACATAGAAATCAGAACCAAAATATTTTGCACTTTGAATATGCTCACTTCTCCTAGATTCCACATCAGTTTGCACATCATATTCATTCAACCTTTTCAAAGGCAATTGCCCCCACTATTCTTAGATTTAAAGGGAAACCTATGTTCTTGAAAGTCAACATCGTTTGACTCAATGCATACCCAATAAACACACATTCATATGCTCTACTAGTAAGTTTAACTCTTTTTGGATCAGGGATATGAACATATGCCAAACAACCCTAAGTTCTAAATTAAGACAAATTTAGTTTTCTATTTTTCCTTACCTCATGAGGTGAAATTTGCTATTATATTTAGGAATTCTATTAATCACATAGCAAATGGTCAATAAAATTCCATCCCACCGATAAGAAGCAGCACCAGAATTTAGCATCATAATAATAACCAATTCAGTAAGAGTCCTATTTTTTCTTTCATCCTTACCATTCATTTAAGGAGAATATGGTGAAGTTCTTTCATGAATAATGCCATGCAACTGATAAAAATTAATAAACATGCTAGACTCATATTCAGTCCCTCTATCACTTCGAAGCCTTTTCATCTTTCTACCAAATTGACTTTCAACCTCATTCAAAAACAATTTGAACATGTCAAAAGCTTCACTTTTATTTTTCATCAAACAAACATACGTATAATCAATGCAATCATCAAAGAATGTAATGAAATACTATTTACTATTTATGGTCAAG
>CAOJBK015824211.1:0-17390 GCA_948294925.1 Codiaeum variegatum | reverse complement strand
ATTTGGTAGCTTTCCTGATAATTCCTTAGAGAAAATGGTTTTGTTTTATCTTTGTAATATTAAGGTTATGGGTATTTGTATTTTCCTTTTTATGCTCGGTAATGCTTTCTCGATATAGCCTTTTCTTTGTTCTTTCTATTTTATAGGGTTTCAAGTGTATCAGGCTTACTTTATGGCTTGGGTAGTTTTGCGACCGAAATCTTATGTTTTTCTCCACTCACATTTAAAATTAACTAGATAATCTTTGCTATAAAAAAAAACAAATTGGATTATATTCTTCAGTGTCTTACAAAACTAGAGTCATAAGTATGTTAGTCACTATAGCATTATAAAATTTGTAGATATAAAAAAATTTATTAACTATTAATTACGATGCTCTTCATATTGATTTTTAATGTTTCACCTTTTATAATTTTTAATGGATTTGTATATGTGTTTCTATTAATGTATTTGAATTTAAATCCATAAATTTGGTTGTTCTTTAAAAAGAAAAAGAGTTCTATTCAAATTGATACATACTGATCAAATCTAAAGTAGATTTTTTTAAAAAAAAATTTCATTTTATTTAGACTAGCAATACATTCATAGAAACACAAACATAATGAAAATTTTACTATTAAAAACTACAAAGGGTGAAATAGTGAAAAGAAAATCAACAACACATAAATTAATAAGATAATAACATTATAATGACAGAAATACTAATGACTCTAGTTTTGCAACATAACATGCGAAACTAAATTTGGCACCATCCAAATTGTCTTCCAAAGACAAATCTATAGACTCGAATTATGCTCTAATCATATTCAAACAAGCTCGAAAAGCCAAAAAAATAGAAGAGAAAAAACAACTTAAAAATAAGTTATATTAGAGTAGAAAATCAAACTAAACCAAGGGAGTGCAACCCAAGAAAGCCTATAGTTACCTTAGGGCCCAAGTGGGCACCACAAGGCCCTGAAAGGACCCAACGTTTATTGCAAGCCTTTATAGGCCCTGCGAGGTCCAAAATGCCCTCCAATGGCTACCTGAGTCCTCATGTGGTCCTGAATCAAAATTTTGAAAATTTTTCCTTATTTCTCCTATAAATAGAGGCCTTTTGACAAATTTTTAGACATTAAACAATACACTTGAGCACTGAACACACTTCACTACATAAATAATCAAAGTTTCTCCATCTCAAAGGTAGTATTTATTGTGGTCAAACTTTCTATCTTTTAATTAATTCTAAGATAATTTTATTTTACTTTCTCACAGTGGAGTATCAACCTTATTTTTTGAAATAATCCATTCCACTTCTTCCTAGGAGCTGAAGACCTAAGGTATCATGTTCCTTCTCCTAAATCTTATATGAAATTGCCTTCTTTTAGGTTATTTATTATAATTTTGCTTCTGGACTTCTAAAACTCATTTCAAACTCTCCTTCATAAGATGGGAGAAATGCATGGTGTTTGGTTCCTATTCAAAGGAATATGCAAATATACCTCAAAATGTTAAGGGCGTCAACTCTAAAATATTTTTTAATTTCCTTTTCCCCCTTTCATTTACTTTTATCTTTACATCATTTTCTATCTTGTTACTAATAATCACTCTTGTACAAATCTTGTCGTTCATTTTTATTTCCTTTATCTTTTGTTTAAATTCATTTAAAAGGGAATGCATGCCTCTTCTAGTACTTTGAACTCATATTTTTGTACCATCAAATCTAGCCCATCAATAAAAGCCCATAGGTTCAAACCGTGATCAAATCGGACCTCAAACACACCCAGAAAACCTAAAAATCAAATCAAATCGGATCGGACCAAAAACTATGAACCGGGCCCACGAGCCAGAGTCCTAGTGCACAGGCCCGGTTTTCTGACTTTTTTGGCCCCGATCACTTTTCAGAACAAGTTTTTCGCTCCAAACCTTTGCTAAAATATTTTCCAAACAAAGCTTTTTGGGCTGAACTTTTGTTGAACTCTCTTGGAAATATCTCCAAACACTAAAATTCTGACCAAGACACCATACATCCTAAATTCCAATAAGGGATTCATTCCATAATTCATGAGTTACCTTTTATTCAGTTCTCTGACAAACCTCTCTGAACGCAATGGAGACCCGATCTAGCTTCATCAAACTATCTGAACCTCCAGTTCTGAAGCCCAGAAGCCAAATGTAGTATATCCAAATGGTATAGTATTTAACTTTGGTTTTGAATTAAAAGCTCTAAAAACTTGACTTAGGCAATTTAATAATTATCAAAATTTCATTTTTATTAATTAAATTCTTAATTGGTTATTAACCCTTCTGGTTAGTTCTTTACAAATTAAAAATAAATTAGCTTCTGAACACAATCACCAACCCATTGTTTTTTAGAACAACCCTAGCCCTTCGCAAGAAGGGAGAATGACGTGGAATTTAATTCCCATTCAAAGGGATACACCGGCAAGCTGTTTAAAGGCTTCAACTAAAAAAAATCATTTTCTTATCTTTTTTTTATTTCATTTCATTTTATTTTTAAATTTTCTTTGTGTTATTTTTTTTCTTTTTTATCAGTTGTATTATTATTACGATCTTGATTCTGTAATATTTGGGGAATGTATGCCCTTCTCAAACCCTTTTTAAAGGCTAGATAAGGGATCTCCTTTGTTTTTTTTTTAATTATTTTGATGTAAATTATTTTCTTTGTTAATTTTTCCTTTGGCTCGTCTTTGAGGATGTGTGCCTTCTCTAGAACCCTTCAAGGCTAGAGAAAGGACACCTATTTACATTTTATCATTTTTATTTCTTTTCATTATAACTATCATTCATATTAAAATAAACTACTCATGTATCATTCTGGTATGTTATATTTTATTCATGCATCATAAAGGTATACCATGCATACACGAAAACTTCTTCTTTTTGTTTTTCAAAACTAAAATCATACAGTCAATTTTAAGCCAAATTTGTTTAGAAAATAAATTAATTTTTTTAAATAAAAATATTTTTATTAATCATGAGTCCCTGGATCCACACTTTGGTTCGAGACTTGTCTTTTCCATAAAAATTAATGTTAATGTCAGATTTTCAAAAACGGAGTTAATTTTGATTTCTCAATTACCATGAAAATTAAATGGTGTTCTAAAAATTAAGTGGTAACTCTCACAATTACATGTACACCCAACGAGCCCAAAAGGGTTTCACCAAAAGTGAGACTTACCAAAACTACGACGTCATGCGCAATCCGATGCCACATGGTCAGTTTCCCTAGGCTAAAAACTTGGAGGTTCCCTGGTAGCTGCTCAGGTTCGGACGGGGCCTTACAGCTACCGACTCCCTTGGGAATATTTTGAAACTGATAAAAATTAAGTGGACTATTTTTTTATATAAATAATCTTTGCTTAAACTTGTATGGAATTTGTTTCATGCATCACTTAACATGTACCCCTGTATCTAGGAAAACATGGGTAAAAAGTAACATTGAGTGAGCTTCCCTCCATGGGACTACTTTGCCGATAGTGAAATCACCCATTCTAAGTTGTACCAACTGATCCTTTTAGTTCAGATAATGAGGTTGCACATAGGCGTTAGACCCACACAAATATCTTTGATACACATGTGGTTAGGTATATCGCACCTCTAGTCTCTGAGGAACCTTTCAAATCACTAAACTTTCATATAATGATTGGAGTTGACCCTAGGTCCTATGTACCCTATACCTCTGTCATTATGAAATCATTTTCATTCATGCATACATGCATCCTTACATAAAAAAAATTGAACCAAGTTAACTTTTCCAGAAATAAGTTCTAAAGAAAAACTACCCTTTTTCATACAAACCTACCTGCCATTTCTTTCATTTCTCAAATGTCAATACCCCATCCTTTTCTCTATCCAAAGGTTAATATGTCTAACAACATTGAGATTCCACCTAATCCTACTACTGCCAATGCCACTGTTATTGCTCCACCTATTGACATTGCTACTATGCTAGCTCAAATTCTGAAAAAGCAAGATGAGGCTATCAAGAAGCAATAAGAGACTGTGACTGTCATGATGCAAGCCTAAGAACAGACAATCCTAGGCAAGTTTTAAGCCATGATGGCTCATATTGGGGTCTAACCAGTCAATTATACATCCATTTGGGAAAAACCTAGCTATTAAAGATGTTGTTATCCTTCCTCCACCAACTGATCGTGGAGTTACCACACCAACTGCCCCTTTCTTTGATCCTTTTCAAAAATCCATTGTTGAAAACTATGGTCGAGAAGCATAAGGAAATGTAGAAAATCCTCAATGCTACCAAGAAGAGGTATAATGGGATTGATGTCAAGGCTCTCATCCCATTTCCCAATGTAAGGTTTCCTCCTAAGTTTTAGATGCCCGTGTTTAAGAAATTTGATGGAACTACCTTCTCTACATCATAATTGAGAATCTACAATGGTGCACTCTGCCCTTTGGGTGTGGAAGGCGAGCTCCATGCTCAACTTTTCCCACAGTCACTTACTAGTGTGGCTCTCAAATGGTTTGTAGAATTAGATGATTCCAAAAAACTGAACTGGAAATCCATATGTAATGCATTTGTCAAATAGTATTCATATAATGATGAAATAGATGTTACAAAGAGATACTTGAAAACTACTAAATAGTATCCCAAAGAAATCTTTTCTACATTTACTACTTGATGGAGGAAGAAGGTCTACCAAATGGTGAACAGACAAACCAACTCTGAGAAAATTGACATTATTGTCAAAATTTTACTTATTGTGTATTGAGACAGACTAATTACACAATATTTACTAAACTGCAAAGCACTGGTTAATGTTGGCTCACGCCTCGAAGACATGGTTGACGCTAGTCTCATAAAGGATGAATCCTAAACCTCATTTTAGAAAAACTAATGTAACCCAGAAAGAGGGTGGAGTCAATGTAATTTATGCTCGAAAACCTATCCATATCAAAAGAAGATAATTCAACAACTAGGTTGGGGTCTTATTAAGTCTCATTCTCAAAGAATGCAAAGAAAAAGGAGAAATCATGCCTCTGGAACAAAATTCCATTCCAGATCCTCTACCTAAGAACTTCAACATGAATGAGAGATGTGATTATCATCAAGGACCTAGCCATAAAACAAACCATTGTAAGGCCCTTAGGCATAAAATCCAAGACTTGATTGATGCTAATGAGCTTCTCTCGCCTACATTATCATTAATGGCCTAGCTATAAAACAGACCATTGCAATGCTCTCAGGCACAAAATTCACAACTTTATTTATACTAAGAAGCTTCTCCCACCCACTCCTTTGCCTAACACTAACACTGATCCTCTTCCTGATCATAATCTTAATGCTATCATTGTGGAATTTAACAAAGGGGATTCTACTCACTTAATATTTGTTGTTGTTCCTTTGAGCAATTACCATTTCACTAGAGGGGATCTACTTCCCTTAGGGAAGTCTATAATTTCTCTGCTCTGGATGACCAACCTTCCTTTGGGAAATCAATCTAATATGACACTGTGTCATTGACTTAAGAATCGCAAGTACTGAAATCGTTGCAAATACTAGAAGCGGTAGAATTATATAAACACTTATTGTTACTCCACAATTTATAAGCCAACCAGTGGCTCAATCTAAGGGAATGCCTAAACTTGAGGAAGACCCCTTACTGAAATAATTGAAGGAAACAAAGGTAAACACCTCAATCTAAAGTCTGCTAGTGTCTTCCTATCTTCATCGCCAAGCTCTTTGTAAGGTGTTGAGCCAATGTTAAGCACCAATTGACATATCTCCAGACAATCTGGTTACCTCCATCATAAGATCTACTGAAGGGGCATCCATTTGCATTACTAATAATGAAATCATACCTAGGGGACCCATAATGATGCTCTTTACATCATAATAATCACAAAAGAAAATATTGTTCCAATGATTCTCGTCAACAACGGGTCTACTCTCAATGTCTGACCACTTAAAGTGGCAAGTTATCTAGGTTTTGGCTACTGACTTTATGCCATCTGATTAGATAGTAAGGGCCTATGATAACTCTAAAAGAGAAGCTCTAGGGGTGGAAACTCTGACCGTCACAATGGGCCCAACTAACTTCCATGTGCCTTTTAAAGTTATTGATTTACCCTCGTGTTTTAACCTGCTTCTGGGAAGTCCTTGGATTCACCAAGCCAAAGGCATTCTACTATACACCAATGAGTCAAGTTTCCATTCAAAAATGAGTCAGTCATAATCAAAGCAGATGCATTTAGAAAAACTAAAGTCCTAGACCTAGTTCCCATCCTGGAAATCTAACTTGAGCTAACAACATATCCTTTATCTGGCTTCTTATTTATCCAATTCATTGAGATTGTGGAGAATTTGAAAGAAACAATCTCTTTAGACTTTGACCCTTAGTATAACCTAATGATTGGTAACATCATGAACATATGGCTTATTTTCCTGGTATAGGCCTTGGAAAGAACCAACAAGGGATAAAGTCTTTTGATGAATATCCATCCTCTATTCTACTTGTTGGCTTAGGATATAACCTAACTGATGATGAAAATGATGAAGAGAAAGCCAAGGGAGGAGAAAGGTTTACTATAACCAAGAAAGGGGGAAAGGCTAACTATCCCATGAGGCCCTATTTCAAGACTTTGAATGGATACTTTGTAAAAGAGGGGGAAATAGTTCCTTACTTTACTTTTCTTGAACCTTGGGTCTACCCAGTGATTGGCATTTAGATTTCGTGTTTCGAAGTCTTTTCTAATGTCAAGTTACCTCCTGAAAACTGTTAGCGCATCTATTTTTTGGCTGAAGACTATAAGGAGAACATGGAAGCTAGCCTCTTTGGTGAAGTAGCTATCCTGGAAAATACTAATCTCTCTGCCTTGAACAAGTCGGTCCTAAAAAAGCTCAACAATTGGTTCTATGAAGCAAGCCTCTCTCCATCAAAAATGTCTGAATTAGGACCAAGTCTGAGTCTGAAACTGAATCTACGTTCGATTCTTTAAATTCTGAGTCTAATTATGTAACCGGTCCACTGACATTTAACTATGAATATGATGTAACTATGGATATGTCTCCTGTTTCTATAAATAAATTGACCAAAATTTTCTTGCTATGATCATGTCTCTTTGTTTTCTTTTGATGTTCCAACTGATGAATCTAACCTCAATCAATTCGAAAAAGAGAATAATAAAATAAATAAAATAAAAGATATAGTTAAAGAGCCTATAAATACTGGCACACATGACATTCCTAAAAATACATTTATTGCATATGCATGCTCCAACAAATAGGATACTAAATCCATCATCAGAAGATTTAAAGACTACTTTGGCTGGAAGCCTAGTGATATGACCAGACTCGACCCAAGCATCACTGTCCAAAGATTCCAACCTATCCAAACAACAATCCTGTTAAGCAAAAACTGAGGTGCATGAAGCTGATATGGTTCATTCTAATTAAAAAAGAGGTCTTTAAGGAATTGTCTCATCAATTCATCAAACTGATCAGTTATCCATCATGGTTGGCAAATATCATCCCAATACCGAAGAAATATGGGAAAGTTAAAATATGTGTAGATTATTGGGATCTAAACAAAGCATGTACTAAAGATGATTTTCATCTACCTCACATTGACCTACTATTTGGTTCATTAGCCAGTTCAGAAATGGTTTCCTTAACTGATCTGGCCGTAATGTAAAATCAGATTCTGGTACATACTCCGGACAAGAAGAAAACAACCTTCATCACATAATGGGGTTCTTATGGATATAGAGTAATGCATTTTGGACTAAAGAATGCTAGAGCCACCTACCAAAGGATGGCAACTATGATCTTCCATGACATGATTCACCGAGAGGTAGAAGTGTATGTTGATGACATGGTAATCAAAGGCACTATTGTTAAATAATACTTGTAAGCATTGGAGAAGTTCTTCCTCAGACTTCAATAGTATAATCTCAAGCTCAATCCTACTAACTGTATATTTGGATCCTCATCTAGAGCACTCTTTGGTCACATGGTCAGCAAGAAAGGAAGAGATCGACCCTACCAATTCCAGATTAATTATCGATATGCCACCTCCTAAAACTAAAAAGTAGATAAGGGGATTCCTAGGTTCCCTCCAATACATCAGCCGATTCATCCACCAGTTAGCCGATACTTATGGTCCCATATTCAACTTACTGAAAAAGAATTCCTCTATGTAATAGAATGAGGAATGTCAAAAGCTCTTTGAACAGATCAAGCAGTACCTTCTAAAACTGCCAATTATATAGCGTTCTAGGCCTAACGAACCATTATTGCTCTACTTGATGGTTACTAATGAAGCCATGTATGCCACAGTGGCAAAAAATGCTCTAGATTGCCATAAAGTAAATTCCATCTACTATTCAAGTAAGATGATGCTAATAAACAAGCTTAAATACAACTACATTGAGAAGTTGTTCGCCTCAAAATATACTAACAAATAGCGACCACAAGTATACGGGCTATCGTAACATAGAATGAGAACCCAAGGTCGTATTCCCCCATGGAACTCGTGTTGGATTATTGATTTGTTTAAGGAAGTGCAAATAAAAATAAAAGAATTTTGGTTTTGAAAATAAAGTAAACAACTAATTCCAAAGTAAGAAAGTAAAGGATGTGACATGCAATGATATGAATGAGTCAGAAATCTTTACAATCCATAATCCATCATCTATAAATTTAAGCAATTGGTTTAATTATTTATATTAAATAATCTAATTTTAATTAAATCATTCAATTAGAACATATTCTACTAGCTATCACATTCATGGAAGTAATCTGAAGAAAACATGCATCAATCAAAGGATTTAAGACTAAAACTTATATTCCTAATTCATTTTAGAACCTGAATTGAATAGTTTTGGGTTTAGATTTCCATTCTCGCTCCATCACCCAAACCCTAAATAAAACTAATTGGTGCACAGACAATTTGTTTATAATCATTAATTAAATTCAATCAAGCAATAGTTTAACACAACCAAAGAATCCAATTACTATTATTCATATCAAGACTACTTCATGCTTCATTGTCTAGACAATGAAGAATTTAGCTCATGATTGGTTTAAATCTCAATAAATTAATAATAATTCTAAGAGAAATCATGCTTAATATCTTAACACAAAGATTACCCAAAAGAATTAAAGCAATAAAGTTAAGAAAATAAACCTCAATTAAAGTGTAAAAAATCCCAATCTCCTTGGAGAAATTCAACTTCAATCTTAATTACAAGCTAAAATTTCAATGAAAATTAATATATGAAGGAATTGAGTCTAAACCCTTAAAACTAGAGATTCTATCTCTAAATTCTCTGTTTAGTACGGATAAGAATCTCTCTTTCTCCAATCTCAAAATTATGTTTTAAAACCCTTTATATAGTGTATCCTTGAGAGCTAAGGTAAAATTTGATTAGTAAACCTCTTAAAAGATCCTAAAAGTTCCTAAATTAAGTTGGACAAGAAGTCTAATAAAAATAGGAAATAAATAACTCAAAAGTTGTAATAAAAATTGCACTCTTAAAAACATTTAAATTGCGAGATGATTTTGGGAAAGACAACATTAGATTCAGACTTTTTGGTCCGCATAAAAGTTATAGGCATTTCTCCTAACTTTTTGATGGTACCTTATGCACCTTAATCAGACATTTGTAGCTCAAGTTATGCTCAAAATACTCTAAAATATAAAAACTGTTAAATTTCCATCACGTCGGTAGGGCCCGTGCCGATGCCCTTTTGCCCCGTGTGGAATTCTATACATCAAATAGAAAAAAGCCCAATTTACACAGTAAGATGCATGACCCCATGAAGATTGGCATGGGCCTGTGCGGATGACTTTTTTAAATTTTTGAGCATTCTTCAATCTTGCTCATGAACTCCATCTTTCGATCCAATAACACCATATTTGCATAGATTCTTAACTTTCTCTAAAGACCACTCAACAAACATGTTAAATGCAATTTTTGGATAAAAATAAACTCAAATGTTTAGGGAAAAATATATAAAATTATGCATAAAACAACTCCTAGACAATTAAGATTTTGCTTGTCCTCAAGCAAAACAGAATAATGATTATGATTAGATAACTTAACTCTCTCGATCAAGCTATGTAAAACAAGGTTTCAAATTTCTAATCCAACTATTCAAACAAGTCAAAGTTAAAATTTACTTAATCAATTAACCAAGTTTTAAACTTAGAATCTAATTTCAACACTTTTAATGACATTACAACATAACCATGCATCAAAATTTGAGTTAAATGAACGATCAAACTTCTTTTTATGCAACAAAGCCAAAATCAAGAAAATAAAGGTATTCGTGCTTAGGAATTAACTCAATCTTTTTTCAAATAATACACATTTCATAAAAATTTAAACTTTAAGCATATGCACTTTTTTTTTTTTTTTACTTTTAGTCCGACTAAACAGATTTCATCATTAGCCTTTTGACACAAAGGTAAACAATTTGTGGTGTCGACCCCCGGTTACTCAGCTAATCACTTTATATCAACCGACTATTAGCACTATTCATAGTTCCTTTAGATTTATTTCACTTTGCGCAAAATAGGAACCAACAGAATATGGAATTATTTTCAAAGCTCTTTATTTTTTTTTAAAGTGTAATTTTTATATTTATTCACAATCCATGCATATTTTCTCAAAATGATGTCATTAAATTCATAAGAGTAATAAAGATATTTTACCAAAATCTTAACCATGCAACATTCAAATCAATATGCTCAAACATTTAACAAGAATTTCAAATTTTAATGATGCAATAATATCAAGAAAACTCTTTACTTTTAAACTCTAAACTCAAAATTCAGCAATTAACTAAGAAAATTAAAACATTGACCTATAAGAATATCTAGATTTCAAAACATTTTGACAAAAAACACAGCTTAATTAAGATTATTAAATTATCACCTTATAGTCAAAACTTATTTTTACTTAAGTTCAAACCAACAACTCAAGGAAATAAAAAATAAGCATAAGCTTTCCCCCCAACAGTTATTTCACATATTGTCCCCAATGTGTTGAAAAGAAAAACAAAAGGAAAGGGAAAAAGGAAAACTTGGCTTTATTGTCTTTTTCCATCACACTCTTAAGCTTACAATTTAACTCCTTAAACCCAAAAATTCCTACAAGATCACAACCAAAAACATATATACCCATGCATTACCTCTTGACAATTTAATTAAAAACACAAAATCCAAAGAAAAACAAACTAGAAAATAATTTGAATAAGTGGGTTGCCTCCCACCTAGCACTTCTATAACATCATCTTAGCTAGATGTTGAGATAGGATTAACCTACCTTAGAGGAATTAAACCTCCCACCTTGGATCCCAAATTTGTTATTTGAAATAAGACATTCCATGGGTTACATTCCAACATTCTTTCAAAATTTTCAAGCAAGACTCAGCAACAACCTTAGGTAACCAAATAAAATTACCTTTTTCATTCAATATTTTCCTCTTCTTCTTATCTTTCTTACCCCTTTTTGGCTTGCCTTTACTTTGGCATTCACTCTTACCTTCAAGATTTGGTATACTTACTGACTCTTGAGTCGGTTTGTCCTTCACCTCAATTGTAGGCAAAATCTCAGTTTGAGTTTGAGGTTTAGTCTCAATACTTTCTTGCACAAGATAATTCTCAAAAGAAACACTATTAACAATATCAATTTGATCATTTAAAGGTTTAAGGTTAACAATTGTTTCACATGATTTAACCTCTTGTTATGCAAAAGTGTGTGTATGATTCTTTGGTAATTAAAACACAATATGATCACTACTTACTCTTAGGGTCAATTTTCCTTCATAAACATCTATGATGGCTCTAGTAGTTACTAAAATTGGTCTCCCTAAAATAAGTGAGTTCTCAACACTTTCATATATTTCAACTACAACAAAATCATCCAGAAAGATAAATTTCACAACCTTAACAAACACATCCTCAACTACCCCCATAGGGTGAATAATAGATTTATCAGCTAATTCAGTTGTGAGATGTGTTGGTTTAGGTTCTCTTAAACCTAAGGCCTTAAAAACTTTTAAGGGCATAATACTAACACTTGCCCCTAAATCAGCTTATGCTTTATCAATATTTAAACTACCTAAGATATAAGGAAAAGTAAAACTCCCTAAATCATTAAGCTTTTGAGGTAGCCTAGTAATATTGTAAGAGCTCTCCTCAGACAATTGCACAGTAGACATCTCCACCAACTTCTCTTTCTTCTCAAGTAGCTCCTTCAATACTTTCACATACTTAGGCATCTACTTCAAAGATTTAACAAAAGGAAAATTTATATGTAATTACTTAAAAAGATTAAGAATCTTACCTAGCTGGGTGTCTAGCTAATTTTTCACTATACGTGTGCGAAAAGGAATAAGAGGTGAATACTTAGACAGTTGAAATTCTCAACATATGCACTCCTCCTTCTTCTTAACCAACTTTTAAACTTTCTTGACCTCAACTTCTACCATTACCTCTTCTTTTTCATCATGAGCCAATCGAATGATAGAAATAGCTTTAGCTTGCTTAGGTTGAATAGGTAACTTACCCTTTTGATTCATTTGCAATTGAGTTTCCACTTAGCCAATTTGAATTTTAATTTTTTTTACTAATGCCTCAAGTGAATCCGATCTTTTGTTAGTGGCCTCTTGAGCTTGAGTACTAGCTCAAATAAAAGAATTTAAGCTAATTTCTAAAGATGACAACCTTTGGCTAAAATTAAAAGACTCACCTTGGTGTTGTTGTTACCCCTAACCAAAATTGGGATAATTTCTCTGACCCGAATTATATACATTAGATTAAGGATTATTTTGAACAATTGGTTGGAATTTGTCTAGAACTTGAGCTTCCTTTAGTGCACTTGAAATAAGATCAAAACTAGAAGGACAAACATTCTCACTATGTCCAAAGATATCACATACACCACACACTTGTTGAATTTTAATGGGTGAATTTCCATTCCTTTTCAGCATCTCAACTTGGTGAGTTAGCTAAGCTATTTATGTTATAAAGTCCTTACTATATGAAATTTCATGAGCAATAGCCCACCTACCCCTCACATTCTTTTGCTGAGAATTAATTTCGAGCATCTCAAATAGTCAATAAGCCTTATCAAGGGTAACCTCGCTCATAGAACCTCCAGCTACATTATCCACTATCCTTTGATTTTGATATGTCAGCCCATCATAGAAAAATTGATTTAATAATTGCAAAGGGTAGTGATGATGTGGGCATTTAATTTATAGCATCTCAAAACATTTCCATGCCTCATCAAAAGGTTATCCTTCCATTTGAGAGAATATAACAATCTTAGTCCTTAATTCAGAAATCTTTTGATGGGAATAAAATTTTAGCATGAATTTTGTGTATACTTCCTCCCATGTAGTTAAAGAATCTGGAGATAATTTCATCAACCATGTTTTTGTAGCGCCTTTAAGTATGTAAGGAAAATATCTCATCCTCAATTGATCCTTGGTTAGACCTTAAAGAGGAATGGTTTGAATAATCAAGTAGAAATCCCTTATAAAATTTAAAGGATCCTCATTTGCCACCCCGTAGAATGATAATAACATATTCTAATGAATTACTTTAAGCTTATAATTCCTTGAAGCCGTGTCCAATAGAATGTAAGAAGTAGCCGTACCAATGGCCTACTTAGTAAACTCCTTCATAAGTCTCCTTTCGACACCCATGATTCATGGCTGATTTACTACTACTCAGTTCTTCAAGAGATCTTCTTCCATTCATAAAATATGGAAAAGAAAGAGAAATAAAATAAAAGAAACAAAATAAAATTAAAAATATTCACAAGAAATAAATAAACAACGCCTAATACTAGTTCCCCGACAATGATGCCAAAAACATGTTCGCCTTAAAATATACTAACAAATAGTTACCGCAAGTATACAGGCTATCATAGTATAGGATGAGAACCCAAGGTCATATTCCCCCATGGAATTCACATCAACTTATTGATTTGTATTAAAAAGTGACTAATAAAAGTAAAAGAATTTTGGTTTTGAAATTAAAGTAAATAATTAAATCTAAAGTAAGAAAGTAAAGGATGTGATATGCAATGATATGAATGATTCTAGAGATCTTTACAATATATAATCCATCATCTATGAATTTAATCAATTGGTTCAACGATTTATGTTAAACAATCCAATTTTAATGTAATCATTCAATTAGAGCTTATTCTACTAGCTATTTCATTAATAGA
This sequence comes from Codiaeum variegatum, assembly GCA_948294925.1. NCBI lineage: Eukaryota > Viridiplantae > Streptophyta > Magnoliopsida > Malpighiales > Euphorbiaceae > Codiaeum > Codiaeum variegatum. The sequence goes on along the minus strand of CAOJBK015824211.1, from coordinate 3,176 downwards.
AGTAATCTAAAGAAAATATGCATCAATAAAAGGATTTAAGTCTAAAACTAATATTCCTAATTTATTTTAAAATCTCAATTGAATAGTTCCAGTTTAGATTTCCATGCTCGCTCCAACACCCAAACACTAAATAAAACTAATTAGTGCACAAGCAATTTGTATATAATCATTAATTCAATTCAATCAAGCAAGAGTTTAACACAATCAAAGAATCCAATTGCTATTATTCATATTAAGACTACTTCATGCTTCAATACATGATTGGTTTAAATTTAAACAAATTAATAATAATTCTAGGAGAAATCTTGCTTAATCTTTTAACACAAAGATTACTCAAAAGAATTAAAGCAATAAAGTTAAGAAAATAAACCTCAATTAATGTGTAGAAAATCTCAATCTCCTTGGAGAGATTCAACTTCAATCTTGATTACAAGCTAAAAATCCAATGAAAATTGAAATCAACTATGAAATTAAGATGAAACCTATGAAGGAATTTAGTCTAAACACTAAAAACTAGAGATTCTATCTCTAAATTCTTTTTAGTACGACTAAGAATCTCTCTCTTCTCCAATCTCAAAATTAAGTTTTAAAACCCTTTATATAGTGTATCCTTAAGAGCTAGGCTAAAACATAATTAATAAGCCTCTTAAAAGATTCTAAAAGTTTCTAAATTGAGTTGGACAAGAATTCTAATCAAAATAAGAGATAAATAACTCAAAATTCGTAATGAAAATTGCACTATGAAAAACATATAGATTACGAGATGATTTTAGGCCAAAAAATATTTGATTCATACTTTTTGGTCTTATTAGAAGTTGTAGAGCTTTTTCTTAGCTTTGCAACAGCATCTTACACATCTCAATCGAACATTTGTAGCTCACGTTATGCTTAAAATACTTCTAAGTGTCCAAAGTTGTCAGATTTTCGTCACAGCGGCACGGCCCGCGTGGATGCCTTTTTTCCCCATGCAAATTTCTGTACCTCAAGTATAAAAAAATGCCAATTAAATAGTAAGATGCACAGCCTCATGTGGATTGGCATAGGCCTATGTAGATGAATTTTTCAGACTTTTTCAGCATTCTTCAATGTTGCTTTAGAACTCTGTCTTTCGATCTAATAAAATCATATTTGCAATGATTCTCAATTTTCTCTAAAAACCACTCAAAAATATATTAAATGCAAATTTTGAACAAAAATAAACTCAAATGTTTAGGAAAATATATATAAAACTATGCACAAAATAGAAGCTCTACCTGACTCTAGTATAGGTATGCCATGGAAGAAATTCATGGCGAGGAAGAAGGCAAACACATGAATAGATGAGTTTATCACATAAAATCATGAGTCAAGGCTACTATTGGCTCACCATGAATAAAGACTATGTATGATTCATTAAAAAATGCCATAAATGCCAGAAATATGCAAAGCTTCAAAAGCTCCCTCCTTCCCTACTAAACTGAATCACAACTCCTTAGCCCTTCGCTATTTGGGGCATTGATGTTATTGGCAAGATCACCCCAAAGGCATCTATCGGCTAAGAATACATCCTAGTAACCATTGATTACTTCACCAAGTGGATGGAGGCTATACCTTAACAAGTTTTAGATTCAAAGATAGTGGATCAATTCATTAAAACAAACATCATAGCAAGGTATGATGTCCCACACGAAATCATTTCAGACAATGGTTCCCACTTTAAGAAGTAGGTAGCTATCCTTTTGAAAAAGGAAAAGATACAATGCCACAGATTTTCTCCTTATAGACCTTAGACAAATAGGGGCAGTTGAGGCTGCCAAAAAGACCTTAAAAAACATCTTTTAAAAGATGATCAGTAATCACAAAAGTTGGCATCTACACTTTCCAAACACCCTCCTTGTGTATAGAACTACATTTAAGTCAGGTACCAAAGTCACACCTTACTCAATGGTTTATGGAATGAAACAATCCTCCCCATAGAGTTGGAAATCCAGTTAGCAAGAGTTCTTTAGGGCATAAATTTCTTAACTTGACTAGTAATAGGCCTATTTCGACCAATTGAACCTGATAGATGAGAAAAGGTTAGAAGCCCTTCATTAGACTCATAAATATCAACTAAGATTTGCAAGGCATTTCAATAAAAGAGTCAAAGATCAAAAGCTCTAAGAAGGCAACCTCATCTTAAAAGAAATCACACAGCTCATATAAGAACCTCGAGGAAAATCTAGACCTCACTGGAGTGGACCTTATTTCATAAAGAAGATAATGTCAAGTGGTCGTATCATCATGATGGACATTAACAGCAATGAATTATGCCATCCTACCAACCTCGACAAGCTCAAGAAATACTAATCTAGTGTTATCGTTGCATGAGCACGCATTTGGCATCACATTTATGTAACAAGAACTATATGGACCTGATTCTCCAATAAATTACCATGTTCTTCATTTGTGACAAATCCATTGTGAAGAGATATATAGGCAGCCCTTATAGGCATGGTCCAAAGAATTCAATAAAATACAAAGTTTCATATCAATTGGGCTCTTTAACATTGCATGCAAGAGTGAAAATGGACAAAAAATATATTTAGAAAAATAATGAAACCCATTAAGCTGAAAATTCAAGTACATAGCTTAGGCTAAATTTAGTGTACAACGTGCTAGACTGAAAGCCGAAAAGGCAGTCTGGGCAATAATAAAGGCAGCTCTCTAAATTGAAAATCTGGAAGGGTAGCTTAGGCAACATAAGAGCTTAATAAAAATAAAATGCATTTTATTGAGGACTTATTCATCTTTTGGATCATCAAAAATAAAAAATTTGGGACAAAATATCAAAAGAAATCAAAGACTACTAAAAAAATCTGATTCAAAAGCTTAGACTAGACTCAGCCTCACTCCTCAATCTTGGTCAAAAGAGCATATCACTTCACCTTCTCCTTTTTCCAATATGCTTCAATCCACCATTAGATGTACTCTAGGAGCTTGCCTTAATCATCACCATGAATCCGCATCGCCCTCATAAATTAATGAATCCAACATTTGAGAACTACCCTAGCCACTTGATGAGTGCAAATTTTATATGTATTTTTATATGGAATTATTGCTTAATTATTTTAATAATTGGTGATTAATATATATTTGCAGCACTTATCTTATTTAATTTTATTGGACAGGTCATAATCAAGCATCCTTGCAGAAAG
>CAOJBK015823432.1:0-10693 GCA_948294925.1 Codiaeum variegatum | reverse complement strand
ATTGCCAGTCGAGTTCAAATATCTTGTTGTTTGAATTTCTAATTCTATGGGGAGGACTACTTCCATTCCATAGACTAGGGAGTATGGTGTGGCTCTGGTAGATGATTTATATGTCACTCTGTACCCAAAGAGGGCGCTTGGTAAATGTAAGTGCCAACATTTATGGTTACTAATCATTTTATGGAGCATGTTCTTTAATGCTTTATTGGCAGCCTTAATTGCACCATTGATCTAAGGTCTATACGGTGAAGACTAGTGATGTTCGATCTTTTCCTTTTTTAGGAGAGTGACTACCTCTTTCTGGAAGTGGGAGCTATTATTTGAGATGATCTCATGTGGGACACCATACCTTATGATGATGTTGGTCTTGATGAATTGGGCCACCTTCTTTTAATCCAAGACTTGGTAAGGGGCGACTTTAACCCATTTGGTAAAGTAGTCAATGTCCACTAAGAAGTATTCATGACCAACAGATGACTTTGGCAAAATCTTTCCAAGGACGTTAATGCCCCACATAACAAAAGGCCAAGGAGTGGAGATTGGATTGAGAGGTGAAGAGGGAAGCTTCTGAAGCTTGGCATACTCTTGACATTTGGGACACCTTTGGGAAAATCGTTCACAATCTCCATTCATAGTGAGCTAATAGTAGCCTTGGTTCATGATTTTTTGAAATAATGCCTAACCATTCATGTGGGTGCCCTCTCTCCCACCATGGAGTTCTTCCATGATTTTTTTAGCCGCTTTGGTATAGACGCGTCTAAGGTGTATGCCATTCCAGGTTTTCTTATAGTCGATGTCACTTCTAGGGATGTATCCGTTAGCCAGTTGCCTTATGGTTCTCGTTTCTGACTTAGAAGCACCTTTAGGATATTTACCCTTTGTGAGATAGATGTCCCAGTACTAAGGTTTCTCCTCAGCTTCTTGGATATTCATGTAATGAGATTGAGAAGTTGGTTCATTAAAATAGGACGGATAATGAACCCATCATGTATTTCTATCATGGATGTGAGGGCCGCTAGTGCATCAGGAAACCTGTTCTTAGTCCTTTACAGATAATGGAAGGATAGAGTATCAAAATTGTTGGCTAACTCTTAGAGACGCTTATGGTAAGAAACCAATCGCCTCTCTTTGATTTTCCATTTTTTTTCAAGGCTTAGGAGATAATGAGATTAGAGTCACCATAGACTTCTAAAATTTTGATACCAATATGAAGGGCTGATTCTAATCCAGATACACATGTTTCGTACTCAACCTCGTTATTTGTTACCTCGAAGTTCAGTTTGATTGCTAGAGGTAAGCTTTTTCTAGTAGATTTAAGGAATACCATTCCGACACCATATCCTTTGTGATTGACAGCTCCATCAAAGAATAGTTTCCATAGTACACCTTGAATGAGCAGGATGTCTTCATCAGGAAATTTTGGTTCTTCCCAATGGTCGTCTGTTGGGGCAGAAGCCAATTAGTTAGCAATGACACTACCCTTGATGGTTTTCCTCTGAAAATACTTGAGGTCATAGGCTGCCAGGACTGCCATCCATCTAGCCATCTTTCTATCTAGGATAAGCTTCTCTATGAGTTATTTTTGTGGACTTTGGTTAGTGAGGACATGTGTGATGTATGCCCCTAGATAATGCCTTAGTTTATGATAGACCCATACTAGAGCTAGGCAAAGCTTCTCAATGTAACTGTATTTAAGCTCGTGTGTCAGTATCCTCTTTCTCAAATAATAAATCACATTTTTTATATAAATATGGGCACTTTGTGCCAGCATTTCCCCTATGTCTTCATTGGTGACAGTCAGATATAGTAGTAATGGTTGGCCAAACCTAGGAGGTTGCAGGACTAGTGGGTTCACAAGGTGCTGCTTGATTTGCTCAAAGGCTCTTTGACATTCCTCGTTCTATTTCTTAGAGGATTTCTTCTTCAGCAAGTTGAATTAGGGACCATAGGTGTTAGCCAATTGGTGGATGAACCGACTTATGTATTGGAGGCATCCTAGAAAACCTCTTATCTCCTTTTCAGTTTTAAGAGGTGGTATATCGAGGATGGATTTAGACTTGGCAGGGTCAACATCAATGCCTTTCTTTCTAACCATATAACCGAGGAACACTCCAGTTGAGACTCTAATTTTCATTTGTTGGGATTAAGGTTGAGATTATACTGTCAAAGTCTAAGGAAAAACTTCTTCAGTGCTTGCAGATGTTGTTCGATAGTAGCACCTTTAATGACCATGTTGTTGACATAAACTTCTACTTCTTTATGCATCATGTCATGGAAGACTATAGTAGCCATCCTCTAGTAGGTGGCTCTAGTATTTTTCAACCCAAATGACATTACTCTATAATAGTAAGTGCCCCATTTTGTGATAAAGGCTATCTTTTCCTTATCTATAGGATGAAGCAGGATTTGATTGTACCTCACGTCAAGATTGGTTAAGGAAACCATCTCTGAGTCGGCTAATGTGTCGACCAAAAGATCTATGTGGGGTAATGAAAATCATCCTTAGGGCATGCCTTATTCAGATCTCAATAATCCACACACATTCTAACTTTTCCATCCTTCTTTAGTACCAGGACAATGTTTGCCAACCAAGATAGATAGCTGATCAGTTCAATGAAGTTGTGAGAGTGTTGCTTAGCCACTTTTTCCTTGATTGGAATGGACCAGGCTGGTTTCATACACTTGAGATTTTATTTGATAGGCTTCTAATCTAGATATGTCAGGATTTTATGGACGACGATGCTTGGATCAAGTCCAGTCATGTCGCTTGACTTCCAGGCGAAGCAGTCTTCAAATCTTTTGATGGTAGACTCAATGTCCTGTTTGTTCGAGCATTCAGATGCAATGTATGTGTTTTTAGGCATGTCATGAATGCTAGTGTTTATGGGCTCTTTAATTGAATATTTTATTTCATTTATTATTTTATTCACTTTTTCTAATTTACTGAGGTCAGATTCATCAGTTGGAATATCAAAAGAAAATAAAGAGACAACCTCGTAAAAAGAAAATTTGGTTGTCTTATTGAATGAAATCAAGGATAGGTCCACAGTTACATGAAATTCATAATTAAAGTCTGAAGGACCTGTTACATCAATTTCAGACTCAGAAGAAGATGAGGACTTAGATTCACTACTAGACTCAGACTCAATCCCTAATTCAGATTCAGTAACTCCAATAGGGCTTCGTAGTGCCAGCTTTTTCAGCTTTCCATTTCCAGGCATGATTAGAGTGGATAGGTCAGTTTTCTCCTCTTTATCAGTCAGGACGACTATCTTGCCAAAGAGGCCAGCCTCCATATTCTCTTCGTAGTCATTAGCCAAAGAGAAAATTAAGGAATAGTCTTCAGCCTAGAGCTTCACATTAGAAATGAGCTCAAAGCCAAAGATTCTAATACCAATCATAGGACAGATCCATGGCTTGGGAAAAGCACGGTAAGGAACTGTCTCTCCCTCTTTCACAAAATACCTGTTCATAGTCTTAAAATATGGCCTCATAAGGATGTCAACTTCTCCTCCTCTCATGGCAATTACAAACCTTTCTCTGGCTTTGACCTTTTCTTCTTCAATCTTATCATCTATTGGGTGATAACCCAGGCCAAAAGGAGGAGTAAATAATTTGAAATCATTGAAGGACCCGATTCCTTATTGATTCTTTCCAAGGTCCAGACTAGGGAAGTAGTCCATGTTTTTCATAATATTCCTAATTATTGGGTTGTAATATAGGTCGAAGTTCAGAGCTATTACCTCCTTTAGGCTCTCAGTAATATGAATGAACTGGACGAATGAGAAATAGATAAAGGATATGCTGGTAGCTTAGGTTCAATCTCCAGAATAGGAACTGTGTCTTGGACCTTAGATTTTCCCGACATATCAGATTTGATAATAACTACTCCACCTTTGAGTGGGAACTTGACTCTCTTATGTAAAGTCGAAGGCACTACCGTGGCTTGATGAATCCAAGGTCTTCCCAAAACCATATTAACACATGATGGTACATCAATTACTTAGAATGGAACTTTGAAAACATTAGGGCCCATGGTGATGGTCAGAGTTACCACCCATAAAACTTCTCTCTTTAAATTGTCATAGGCTCGAACAATCTGACCAGAAGGTGTGAAATCCATAGCACTCAAACCCAAATAGCTTTCCATTTTAAGTGGATAGACATTAAGTAAATAACTATTATCCACTAAAGTCATGGGGACAGTCTTCTCTCTAGTGATGACTATGATGTATAGGGTGGTCCCCCAAGTGGGATCTCATTGTCTGAAAAAGAGATTGATACCCCTTTAGTAGAGCTTGTAATGGAAGCAACCAAAGCTTTAAAAGAAATGTCAGTTGGAGTCTGACATTGACTCAGTGCCTTATAAAGAGCTTGGTGGTGAGGATAAGATGACATAAGTAGACTCCAGATGGAAATGTTTGCTTAGGTCTTTTTCAGTTGCTTAAGTATGGGGTCCTCTTCAGGGTCAGGAGTTCCTTTAGATTGAACTAATGGTTGGCTTATAGATAGAGGAGCAACATGTGCTTGTGTTATCCTCCCACTTATGGTGATAACATCAATTTCATCACCCAAGTTCCTTAGGTCACTAATAACACAACAATAGTCATTACAGATTGACCTCCCTAAGGAAGGTTGGCCAACCGGGGAAAAGGACTTCTCTAAGGAAGATGGATCCTTTCTAGTGTAATGGAAATTACTCAGGGATTTGGCATCAATGATAAGGCATGTTGAATCCCCTTCCTTAAACTCATTCAAGATTGCGTTGACATTGTGCTCTAGTAGGGGATTTATGCCAATGTTTGCAGTAGACAAAAGGAGCTCATCGATATCAATTAAATTATGGATCTTGTATCTGAGGGCCTTGTAGTCGTCAGTTTTATAGCCTGGCCCTTGATGGTAATTACACCATTCAAACATGTTGAAGTTCTTTGGCAATGGGATTGGGATAGGCTTAGGCTCTAAAGGTTTGAATGCCCCCATTTCCAAACTTTATTTCATGAGGAAACTATGTGTTAAACCCTTCTAGTTGGTGAATTCCCTTTGTTTGATTTGAATGGGCTTGTGGGCCAAAATTGCATTGAGCTCGCCTTCTTTCTGAGTTTTATTGGTTTTTCAGAAACAAGAGGATAAGGTTTGAGTTTCATCCTTAATGAGACTAGATTCAACCCCATCTTCAAGACGAGTGCCAACATTGACTAAATTCTTGAAATATGGTATGTACTGTGTCATCAATCTATCTCAATACATAGACAGTAAATTCTTGAAAATAATGTTGATTTGTTCTGAGTCTGTTGGTCTGTTTACCATTTGAGAGGCTTTCTTCCTCCACTTAGTGATGAATTCATAGAAGGTTTCTTTTTGTTATTGCCTAGTAGTTTCCAAATCCCTTTTTTTAACATCAATTTCTTGATTATAAGAATATTATTTTACAAATTCATTACATATGGACTCCTAGGCCAGTTTTATGAATTCCTCTAACTGAATGAACCAGTTTAAAGCCACGCCATAAGCGACTATTGGAAGAGCTGAGTGAGGAGCTCGCCTTCAATGCCTAAAGGGTGCAAAGTGCCATAATAGATTCTCAGGTGAGTGTTGGGGCAAGAAGTGCCATCAAAATTTTCAAACACAAACATCTTGAACTTGGGTGGAAGCCTAGCATTGGGGAAGAGACTTAGTGCCTTTACATCAATGACATTCTCTCTCTTTTTAAGGGCCTTAAGAGTCTTTTCCATTTTTGCTTACTTCTGAGCTATAGTCTTGAGGAGTGGGTGATCTTGGGCCCTCCCTTGAGGAAAGGATCCATGGTTAGGATAGCTAAAGTGCTATTTCGATGACTAGTTGGTGGATTCAGGACAATAACTTCATCAGCCAAAGTCTTCTTTCCGGAGTTGGAAGAGGTAGAAGCATGGTTGGTAGGCTAGACCATGACTTGAGCTAACATAGCTTGCACTTTGGCTAGTATAGTCTGTTCTTAGGCTTGCATCATTGCAGTGAGGGTCTCTTATTTTATTTTCATAGCCTCATCTTATTTTTTCAATATCTCAGCAAACATTCTAGCAATGTCTATAGGTGGAGTAGTGGCAGTGCATCAACAGTAATGGTGGCACGAGGTGGGATATCTCTAGTTGACATAGTGACGTTTAGGACATCAACAAAGGTAGGGCATCAGCTTTGTTTGAAAAAGGTAAAGCCAGTAGTAGGCAAGTGAGTATGAAAAGGTAAGATTTTTAGAGAACTTGGTATGGAACAATTCATTTAGATCAATTTCATTTTGGATGTAGTGATGCATGTATGCATAAATGAAAAAGGTTTCATGATGATGGTTATAATCAGAGTCTTTAGGGTACATGGGCCCTAGGGTCAATGCTAATCATTACATGAGAGCTTGGTAGTTTAAAGGTTTTCCAATGACTAGAGGTGCAATATACCTAACCACATATAAACCAAGGAGGTTCGCGTGGGTCCAACGGTTACATGCAACCTAGATATCCCAATCGAAAGGATCGAAGGGTACACCTTGGAGTTGGATGATTTCACTATTAGCAAAGAAGTCCTAAGGAAGGAAGCCCACTCGATTTTACTTTCTATCTGGGTTTTCCTAGAATAAGGGATCATGTGAAGTGATGCATGAAACTTACTTCTATATAGTCTTAAGCCAAAATCTATTTTTATCAAAAAAAAAATAATCCACTTAGTTTTGCAAGTTTCCAAACATCCCAAGTAGAGTCGCCAGTTGCGAAGTCCCATTCAAGCCCGCAGGATTTTTTAGTACGCCTTCGACTTTATGGCTCGAGGAAACTGACCACATCGGATTAGATTGTGCATGGCGTCGCAGTTGTGGACAAGTCCCACATTTTTATACTCCACATGTGTTCGTTGGTGTGCACGTGTGATGTGTTAGAGTTGCCACTTAATATTTAAGAAAATGGTTTTTCCTTAGGTGATTAAGAAATTATTTTTATAAACTCCATTTTTAGGAAAATTTGATTATTTTACACAATTAGAAAAGGCTATCCCTCAAACCATAGTTGGATTCAGAGATCTGTGATTTTGATAAAAATATTTAGACAAAGATTTTTTTTCCAATTCTAAACAGGTTTGGCTTAAGAAAATTTATGGTTTCAGTTAAAAATAGATTTTCATGTATACATGGCGTACCTTAATGATGTATGAATAGTTAAGCATGAAAAATAATGATGTGTGAACAGGCTATTATATGCATGACAACCATAAAACCAGAAAGCGATAAAGAAATTAAATAGGGGTCCCTCCTTTAGCTTACTGTGGATTATAGGGAAGACACACATCCCCAAAGAAAGCAATAAAAATGATTACATTGAAAAATAATAAATAAAAAAGTGGATTCTTTCTCTAGTCCAAAAGGATTTGGGAAAGGCACACATTTTCCAATATAAATCCTGAATAAAAATAATAATAATACGAATAAATATAACAACATATAAAATAAAATGGATACTAGTAATAGAAACAATAGGATAAATAAATAAAAAGGAGAAAAGTAAAGAAAAACATATTTTGGAGTTAAAGCCTTAAGAAGAGGCTTGCCTACGTATCCCATTGAATAAAAATCAAACCCCATGCCATTCTCACTTCTTGCAAAGGGTAGGGGTGTCTTGATAAACAGTGGTTGTGGTTTGGTTGGTTCAGAAGCTAATTCATTTTAATTATTAAAAGAATTAATCAATAGGTTTTTAACCAATTCAGTTTGATTAAAAATTGATTTTCCTTTAATGTGAATGCCCAGTCAATTTTTAGGTCTTTAATCTAATTCATTTTAGAAAAATGAAATTTGATAGAATAAAAATGCCTAATCAGTTTTAGGGCTTAATTCATGACCAAAAGGACGAAAATATTATATCGTATTTACCTTTGGCTTGTGAGTCTTGGGGACCAGTTTGTCTGAAGGCTTGATGAATCCAAAGAGTATCTCCATTGTGCTCGAAACGGACTGCTGATTGAATATCTAGAGTGCGACTGGTGAAAATACTTAAAATTCAATGTTTCTGGTGTTTAGGTATTTAAGTTGCATGTAATTAGCCATAACGGTAGTAAAAAAAGCTAAAAAGGTAGTCTAAAAATAGAAAAAAGTGAACCCCAAAACTATCTCAAAGGCTCAAATTTATAGAAAACTGTGTAAAAAAAGTTGAATTTTTGGAATGCACATGTTTGGACCAAAATACATATGTTTAGACCAAAACGCAATAAGAGTTTGGGCCCAAATGTATAGGCTTGGATTTCAGGGTCTGATTTGATTCGTTTTTATGTTCTTTGGGTCCGTTTGAGGTCAGATTTGAATGCAGTTTTAACCTATAGGCTCATGTTGATGGGCCAGATTTAATGGTGCAAAAATATGGGTACACAGTTTCCTGCACTCACCCCTATGTTATTTACCATAATACAAACATGTAGGTCATTGTCCTATATCTTGACTCTGACCTCTTGCCACATAAGATGAAACACCAAACCCTCTGCCTTGGAATCCAGAATAACCCTCTTGTAAATTCATTTGGGCCCCTTTTGAAATGTTGGTCAATTCCTTCTTTTGCTAGTTTTTCGGCCTTGATTGAAGCAGCTTTCAACTTAGTGTAACTCTCTAATCTACAGTTGTGATTCTACGAAAGTTGGGATTCTATCTCTGATCTCGTATCTTAAACCTTCTTCAAACATTCGACATTTATCTTTATTGCTAGCAATCATAGAAGAAGCATAATGAGATAATTTGTTAAATTTTACGTCATACTCAGCAACTGTCACTATCCATTATTACAAATTTAGAAATTCTTTTCTTTTATCATCCTTATATACCTTTCGAATGGAGTTATTGGTAAACTCACGAACGAAATCATCCCATGTAAGCACTGGAGGCTGAGCACTACTACTTGGAACTGTTTCCCACCAATCATATGCATCCCCTTAAAGTAGTGACACTACATAGCCAAACTTTTCTTGTGGTGAACATTTCATCAGATTTGAGACTCTTTGGGTTCTTTTTAGCCATGCTTCAGCCACTTCTGGGTTTGTAGTACCACTAAAATCCACTGCATCCTGCTTTCTCAATTTTTCATATCTCCTTTCCCTATACCCATCTAGTCCTTGTACTTCTTGCTTATGATACTCATTTGGTACTTGTTCATAAGGTGTATAGGATGCATATGCATGTGTATGAGATCCAACTCTATTTCCTTATTAATCTCATGGTGGTTGATATGATGCTTTTACTAAATGTATATTGGTCGGCTCCTATCTCCTTGGTGGGTCATGTGGTCTACCATGACTAGAATCAGCTAGTGACCTGTAGACATATAAGACTATGTTATATGACAATGTATTGTAATGCAAATGCCATGACATGCTTATATGTATGTCCCTAATGGATCATATCCCTGCTCTGATACCAAAATATGTAACACCCTATTCCAAATGCTATATAAATCAAAACCCAATTCACATAAAGATATCAATATTCTAGGTTTTCACTTTATACACAATCAATATAGCATATTAACAGACCATTCATAACAAGTTTTACCCCCATATATATAGTTTCACACTGTTACTTTCATCTTTAATAAGATTTACAACACGCACAAACAATATATACAGATGTAAAATATTTTCCCCAAACTAAGTGCTTATGTATGATACAAGGAGAGAGAGGGAATGAGGCTCAATTGGTGAACTTTAGTCCATGCTTTATCTACACTAATTTAATCTTCAAAATAGATAATCACCAGCTTCACTATTTGGAAAAATAATTGCAATTTGATGAGTTACGACTCAATGAATATAAACATTAATTAAATTCTAAAGGCATATCAAATAAACATACTAATAACCTTAAAGTATAAGAATCATGTGATTCATATGCTTGTGGTTTATTTCATTTGATTTTTTATGACTTTGCAAGACAAATATTACTCCCAGGATCCAAGTGAAATAAGTGACATTTGATAATACTGGCCAACATATATCAAGTGAATCAAGTGATATCCTTTGATCATTTGAATTTGCCAAGTGATTTGTAATTACTTGTCAAGTTGGTCACAATATCCTTTTAATCTTAAATGCAAGTGTTTAAGTGTAAAATTCTTGTTAATTGAACATTAAGTTCTCACAGTTTATTAGTAATCATGTGTGTTTACATCAAACACTCATTGATATGCTATCCATAGTAATATGAATAATTACCAAGTTGTTCACATCAAAATAAACATGAAATATGTATCTATTGAAGTCACAATTCAACATTCAAGTTTTCAAATTCACTTAAAATACAAAAATAAGAATCTATTAATGCTTATACTTACCTCGTAGGAGCTAAACGATTTGGGTATGATTTGTACCATCCTCTTGTCTTTTTCTAATACTTTTAGGTACTAAAATATGACATATATTTGATCAACATTGAGCCTTAGATAAATTCTTATGCTTAATATGCAATTAGGCCTATGTTTGATGCAATTGAGTTTAACATTATGCATTTTTCCTTATATGGTAGCCTGACCTTTCAATACTTAGGAGTGAATAACTTTTTCTACTTATATCTAAATGATATAATTATTTTCTTTTATAGAAAATAGACATATAGAGATAAAAACTATTCAAAAATTAGATCAAAATATGCAATGTGTGACAAATGGTAAAGTTCTAAATTCAAACATGTTCTGAC
>CAOJBK015822572.1:0-18511 GCA_948294925.1 Codiaeum variegatum | reverse complement strand
ATTACTTATCGTTCTTATTTTCCTTGAGCCTTTCGGGAAATAGAATAAGAGGTCAGTAAGGATCAACCGCCTTGTGAAGCTAGGAAGGAGTTGGGCTCTTCCTCTTTTTCCTTGAGCACCTCAGTATGCCCCTTCTTTTGCTCATCGTCATTACCAATATAAAAAAGGTTAGAACCAACACTATTATTAACAAACTTAACACTCCTAAGTACCATGATGGCCTTAGCTTGTTCTAGTTGACTTGGAAGCTTTCCTTGTTGCTTGTTGTGCATTTGTGTTGCAATTTGACCCACTTGGGTCTCAAATTTCCTCATTGAAATCTCCATATAATCAAACCGTCTATTATATGCCTTTTGACTTTGGGTACTTACTTCAATAAATTTATTTAGTGTCTCCACCAAACTCAATTTCTAGGTTGTTGAGAACTAAAGTTTTCTCCTTGGTATGGTCTCCTTTGCACTACTTGAGGCACTTGAGCATTATTATTTCTCCATCCAAAACTAGGGTGATTCCTCCAACTAGGATTATAAGTGTTTGAATAAGGATTATTTTGAGCGCTTAGTTAGAATCCATTAAGTACTTGAGCTTCCTCAAGCTCACTAAAACTAGAATCAAAATAAGAAGGACAAACATTAGCACCATACTTATAAAGTCCACATACCTAACACACCTATTGAACATAAACTGATGTGTGTCCTTGCCTTTTCAAAAGCTCAACTTGGCAAGTTAATTCAGTAATTTGCATGACCATGTCCTTGCCATGTGAAACCTCATGTGCCACAACTCGCCTATCTTTTGCTGGGAATTAGTTCCAAGCATTTCAAAAGTCTAAAAGCCTCATCAGGGGTGACCTCATTCATAGAACCTCTAGCTGCATTATTAGCTATCCCTTGGTTTTGGTAAGTTAGCCCATCATAGAAAAATTGATTGAATAGTTACAAAGGATAGTGATGATGTGGGTATTGAATTTGTAACAGCTTGCAGTGTTCCCATGCCTCATAGAAAGGCTCTCCTTTCATTTGAGAAAAAGTAGCAATCTTTATACGCAAGTCAACAGCCTTTTGCTGGGAATAGAATTTTTACATGAATTTAGAATCAACCTCTTCCCACGTAGTCAAAGAATTAGGAGACAAAATCATTAACCAAGTCTTAGCAACATCTTTCAAGGTGTAAAGAAAACACCTCATTAGTGATTGATCCTCATTCAGACCTTGAAAAAGAATGGTCCGAATAATAGAGTAGAAATCTTGAATAAAATTTAGAGGGTCCTAATTATCCATCCCATGGAATGACGATAACATATTATAGTTGATGGATTTCAGCTTATAATTACAATATGTTGTGTCCAAACGGATGCAGGATGTAGCTGTACCAATGACCGGCTTAGCAAATTCCTTCATCAGTCTCCTCTCATCACCCATGATTCTAGGTGGATCAATCTAATTTCTATGCCCTTGGTTTTGTGGATCTACTATCTCAATCTCTCTATTATCAATAGGTGGATCTTAAATCTCCGGTGGGTCCTTCGTGATATATTGTCCTCTATTCTCTGCTCCGATCTTGTGCATGTTATCAATAAAATGAAGAATTTATCCTTCAAAAGATCTTCTTCCAGTCATAAAATATGGAAAAATAAAATAAAAGCAGTAAACTAAAGAAAGAAACAAATTAATAAAGCCTTGCTAAGTCTATTAAATATCCCTAAAAATGACTCCAAAAACTTGTTCGCCTCAAAGTATATTATCCAATAACGACCGTAATTATATAGGCTATTATAGCACATAATGAGAACCCAAGGTCGTATCTCCCAATGATCTAAAGTTTTTATTCAAATTTATTATTTTGTTTCTTAGGTGCAATTAAAAGTAAAGAAGATTTTGGTTTTGAATTTGAAAAGAAAATAAACAATTAATTTAAAGGAAAGCAAAGAATGGATTTGCAATGATATGAACGAATTAAGAGAAATTGACAATGCATAGTATATCCTTTATGATATTAAACCATTAATTCAATTAATTAAGTTAAACTATCTAATGTTTAATGCAATCATTCACCTAGAACTTATTCTACTAGCTACCACATTCATAGAAGTAATCTAGGGAAAACATGCATCAATCAAAAGATCTAAGACTAAAATTTATAATCCTAATTCATATTAGAATCTAAATCAAATAGTTTTAGGTATAGATTTTGATGCGCTTCCACCGCAACACCCGCAAGTGCACGGGGTCATACTAAGTAATATAACTGGTGAGTGCTAGTATCGTTCTCCCAAAGGATTGGACTATTCAATTACTTAACCATTAGCTCAAATGCCTAGACTATTGCCTAGCTCACTATTAACTAGTTTGATTAATGACTAAGACTAATTTAAATTAAAACTTAAATGGACTAGTTTGACAATTTAACGATATTTTAACACAATAATAAGATTCAATGAGAGAAACGTCTACCTAGACTTTGATTCGCATTTGAACAAATTGCATAAGCAATCAACAACTTAATGAAATTCAAGGTTAACAACAAGTGGGATTTTACCAACAAATATGTTTAAATATTTTTCAAGTAAGCAAACCCCTAATTCCTAAGTAAAGGTTGGGAATCTCTTCACACAACCAATCAATTAAGAAAAGCATTAAGAACATGTGAAATAAATATAAACCCTAGGCATCCATACTTCTATTTCTAGTAAGAATAGCAAACCCAATTGATTTTGAGTGTTCACAACCTAAACTTTCTAGCTCTTGCAAAAATAGGTAACCATAATCATCAACAAACATGCATTGAAGATGAAAAGTGCAAAAATTTAAATCAAAACCAAAACTTAAAGAAAACCCTAAATGGTCATTGAGAAAAATAGTTGATTAATCCATACAAATGTCAAATACTCATCTAATCTTGGTAGAAAAAGAGTATTTAGTTCATAATAACAAGATTACAATATGAAATAAAAGAGAAAGAGAAAGGAGTTCAGAAACCCATATGGATTCTTAACATCTATACCCATACCCTAAATACCTTTGTTGAATCTTGAGTTGGATTTTGATCTTGAAGTGTTAATCCTCTCCAAATCTTTCTTTTTGATGAGTTTTTCTTGGAAAATTAGCTCTTCTAGGGTTTTGAACTAAGAAACCTCAAAATTGTCAAAAAGTCCCCTAAGTTTTCTGTTGTCTACTATATATACTATTGGAATTTTACGTGGTCACGGCCTGGATCACAGTCGTGACTAAGGGCGTGACTCTACTCTTTATTGCATTTCTTCAATAAAGTAGCTAAGAAAATAGCTACTATGCTTCCACTTTTTCCTTGTCCTTTTTGGTAGTCAAGGGCTCTGATCATGGTCGTAACTACCCTTGATGCCCTGTTCCAACTTCTTTTTGCTCCATTTGCGCTCTAAATTCGATATTTTCACTTTGCTTAGCTTTGGACTAGTGTTTGGACCAAGAAAAGCTAAAAACACTAAAATAAGCATATCAAATGCAATTTGAATCATATAATGGCCAAGAAATGAAGCAAAAATTAGTTATATTTGGCCATTATCAAACTCCCCCACACTAAATCTTTGCTTATCCTCAAGCAAACCTAAACACAATCCAAACACAACTTCCACTCGCATAAATCAAGGATCCACATATCGAATAAATAAAGAGAGTAAAAATCACCAGCATAGACATCTAGGTTTCACAATGCTTCGGTTTTATGACTAAACTAAGGACATGGTAATTGGGTTCAGAATCCATGAAGGCATCCTACTCACGACCTAGCTCCAAGGCAACTCAATCACAAAATCAAACATCTAATCCCAAAACTATGGCTCCATTAAGTTATTCAACCTAAACATTTCTCAAATTACTCGATCAATCTTTCTTGAGTACTGAAACTTTTTTTATTTGTTTAGCGCAACACATCATGAAATTTTTAATTTTTCAAGGGAACTAACTTAGCTAAACCCGTCACTAGTCTTTTGACGTGAAAGTAAACGCTTTATGGCGCTGACCCTAGGTCACTCAACTAGTTACAGACTTGTGTAGCCATCTACTGGCACTATTAATGGTTTTGCTTTTTAGATATTGCTTTGCATAATATGAAACCAACAGAATATGTTATAATTTTCAAAATCCCTTTTTATTTATGTTTCGCATACTTTTTCATGAGTGCATAATATTTACATATTTATTCTGTTTCTCAAGAAAATCAACCAAGAACTCAAGTACTAGCTCGAGCATCCTAACCTAACTCATGCCAAAGAAAAGGACTAGACACTCAATAGTGACTAAATGCCCTAGAGCTTAGTGGCGGAAACCATGCCAAGTGGATTCCTACTATCAACCACTATGTTCAAAGTTTAATAAAAAAAATCAAAGTCATATGTGAAAACTAGAGTCTATGTGAGTGATTTTAAAAAAAATTGTTCCAAATTTTGAGATCCTATCAAAATGTAAGTGGAACCTATAATGTGTTGTGTTTAGTTTTGCTATTCCTATTTTCAGGCATTCATGCATGAAAAAAAATGAAATCACATACAATCTTGCAATCCAATCAACATAATTCACAAACCCACACCCCCCCTACACACACACACACACACTTAAACCACACATTGTCCCCAATATGTGTAAAAAAAATTCAGAAGAGAGAGAGAGAGAGGGGAAGAGTACTTCCTTGAGAATGAAAGGTGTCCAACCTTCCTTAATTTATACAGTCCAAGCTAACGTAGAAATTAAGCACTACAAATCAAGGTTAGATTTGGTTTCACAATGAAACTATAAAAGAATATAAAAATTCAATATCATAATCAAATAACATAAACAAAAAAAATATAACCAATATCCAAATTAAACAAAGTACAAATATCCAAATAAAGAAAAAGATAAAGTAGAGTAAAGAGAAATAACCCCCGACTAAAATGTCAGACTCAAGGAACCCCCATCATTGTCACTACCATCATAGTCCCAATCAAAATTAGACTCTACTGTTGGCTCAGGACTGGAGTGTGATGTCATGCCTAGTGGGCTACTAGATTGGGTCTCTATCTATGGCTCTAAGCTTTTAAGGTTCACCACAGGTGGTGCTGAAGATGAGCGCCAAGGCGACCTAAAGCTGATGGCATAGAAGAGGATGTACTCGGATCACCATGTGCTAGGGGTATAAGAAGAGCTGGCAGGTCAGGCGGTGAAGTGGAATTCCTGGGCTTCTTCAATCCACAATGCTTTAGGATTTTGTACATGGCCTTGGTGAACTAAAAGTGCTAGCAGCGCTCCTCTTGTAGATCCTCCAGAATGTCCTACTGCTGACGTTAAAAGAACTCAATGTCAGCCTGAATGCGCCATATACTATCTGTCATGCTAGCACCCAGAGTAGAAGATGGGGAAGGAGCCTCGTCATCAGAAGATGATGAATCTGCAGCTGTAGCCTAGCTCTTTTCTTTGTCTTGCTTTAGCATATTGTTAATGCTCTCTGTGTCAACCAATGCTACAGGATCATCGATAGTTATATCATCTACTACTTTATTCACCCCTAATTTTGAGCCAACCTCATAATATATGAACCACTCCTGAGGCTTCTTTGATGGATTGATCATGTAACATCCAAATGAGAGAGTATGCTAAATTCACTCTTACATCCATATTCAAGGACTAAAAGGAAGAATAAGTCATACTTGTAGACATGTCCCCTGGATTGAGAGTGGGGGGAGACGAATCGATTGAGAATGTAATGAATAAAGCATAGTTCTAGGTCCTTTAACTTGGAGGCCTAGCTCTTTGCCACCATCCATGGTCCCGAAGAAAATTTCTTCCAAGCTTTCTCTGACTTGGGTAGGTCCTTGGAAAATTCCACCTTCGACCACCAGTAGACTGTGGATTTAGCTTCCTTAGGCTTGTACAGTCTGAAGTCTATTGCTAGATCATTAATGCTTTTGAGGAAGTCCCTACCCTCCAACCTGAACTCTATAACCTAGTGAGAATGGTTAGACTATTTCTTCTACCAATAAAGGATGCAAAGAAACTCTAGTGTGAGCTCACGATAGGAGATCTCATGGATGTCAGAAAGGTTTTCAATCCGGGCTAACTTAGCGTAGATCGTATTTGCTCGCACTCAGGTAGGTTGGCTAAGGAATCCCAATCTAGAACATATTCTGCATAGAAAGGTTTGTTGCCCATCAGCTTTAATCTAACCTTCTGCTATTGTTTTCGGAACCAGACACTCTGGTGGTTAGGGTTGAAAGCTGGCCGACCCATACATTTTGATGGTGATGGTGGGGGTGATGGAGAAGGTGGGTTTGATGGTCTCCTTACTAGTGTTGTCTTGTTTTACTATTTTTTTGCAAGGGAGGAAGATGACGGGAACTTGCCTATGGCCTTTGAGGATTGGGAAATAGCAACGCCTTTTTTTGGAGCCATTATCTGCAAAACAACAAAAAAAATGGCCAATGAAAGTTTGCCGTGACAGACTATTAGTTGTTAGTTTGCAAAAAATGAAGATTTGACATGGTAATGGATAAAAATAGACTATTACCAACCTATAAAAAGTGAGCAAAATAACCAAATACATCCCAAGCATCCCATTCAAAGTCCTACCCCCCACTCTTAGTTCGTGGCAAATTTCAAGACAACAGAAGGAGTGTAAGGTGTGTGTTTGTGTTAAAAATAAGTATTGTGTGAGAGGGCATGTTTTGTTTCTAAATGTTTCAAGCACCAAATGCTTGGCCATTATGCTTAAAAAGACCCAACTCACTCAACTTCAACCAATAACAACTTGCCAATGAAAATACATTGGCTTAGTAGCATACAAAAGTGAAAATTAAAAACATCATGCTCGGTGTGTCATGCATACTACTAAAGCAAGTAAAAGTGAAATGGGTGTGTTTTAAAAGGTAAAACAACACAAAAGTGTTGAATTTTAAGTGATATCAAAGGCCCAAGTCACTTTGGCATTTTATCGAACACTTGGCATACGCAATTTCAAACCTCCACAACCAATTAAAATAAACACTTCACTCTCAATTTGTTAAACAACAATGATTTAAGTTTTTAATGCAATTAAAATAGAAATTCTCAAGGATTATAAAGGAAAATTCAAATAAAAAAACCCTAAACTATATGCATAAAGATAGCAAAAAATTAAAGACAACCTAATGCAATTAAATTGAAATTAAAGATGAAGGCATAACAATTAACACACACAAAGAAACAAAAATGCAAAATAAAAGCCTAATAAGAAATCTCTAGTATAAAACCCTAAAACTTAAACAATCAATAAAAATTTGAAGAAAGAATAAAGAAAAAGAGAAAAAAACCTTGAAAAATCTTGAAAGGACTGAAAGATTTGCTTGAATCCTTGATGTTTTTTAAAGATATTAGAAGAAACTAGAGTGATTTGAAAGGGTTTGGGTGTGGAGTATAGTGAAAAATTAAGTTTGGGGGTGAAGAGGAGTTTAAAAACTGCTAATTTTTATGTGGGCCACACTGTTTCTGCAAAAATTTATAAAGGTTATGGGCTTAGTCATGGTCGTGACTCAGGACATGACTTTTGCCTATAACTGGACACTGAGAAATAGTTGCAAGGGAGTGGTTCATGCCTTTGGTCACGATTATGATCCAGGCCATGATTCTGCCATAGCCTACCCACTTTCGATCCCATAGCCTCCCTTGAAATCACGCCCTCTAGTCACGGCCGTGATCTAGGTCGTGACTTTTTGGGGAGGTATTGTACCAAGCAAATTTTAGCATAAAAAGAAACAGTTTTTCATGCATTTTTACCCTAAATTACCCCTTGGTTCGTACCACAGATTTTTGGCACTTTTCTTGGCTCGAACCACTTATCATTCCACATCAATTTAACCGTAAAATTCCTGCAAATCTCCAATCAAGTGCATTATCTCTTTACTTATGAAAAATAAGAAAATTAAAATAAAAATTAAGAAAGCAAAGAAAAAATTTCATTGCTGGGTTGCCTCCCACCAAGTGCATTTTTAACGTCATCTTAACTGGACGTTAGGTGAGGTTTTCACCCCACCTCTTGTGCCTCATTAAAAACTCCATGGCATCCACATTTTTCTAACCTAACACATGCCATATTCATTGTACCAGGGAGTTTTGAACTTGAAAACTTCAAACATGACTCAAGAAGAACTTTAGGAAGCCCTACCTTATCTCCTTTCTTGAGCTTTACCTCTTGCTTCTTTTTACGCTTCTTAGTCACCTTCTTTTTAGCCCCAACCTTGGGCTTCACAACCTTTCCCTTAGAAAGTTCCTCCATCTTCATTTCCCTAATATTTATTTTTCCTTTTTTTTTTGCACACACTTAACAACAACATTATCAACCAAGTTCAACTTTTCATTTGAACTCTCATTTTTACAAGTGAAATGCAAGAATTGACATGTTCAAAGGTGTGTGTGTAAGTATGAATTTTTTGGAGTTGAAAGATAATGTTCTCATCTCTAATTCTAAAGGTCATTTTTCCTTCATTCACATCAATGATGGCTCGAGCTGTGGACAAGAAAGGCCTTCCTAATATGCGAGAGTTATCCACACTATCATCCATCTCCACAACCACAAAATCCATAGGAAATACAAAATGGATGACCTTGACCAACACATCTTCTATGACCACCCCCCCTAGGGTAGATAACGAATTTATCTACTAATTGAATGCTAATATGTTTGGTCTTGGACTCACCTAAGCCTAAAGACTTAAAAACCTTGTATGGCATTAAGCTTACGCTAGCCCCCAGATCGGCCAATGATTTTTCAATATCTAACCTACCTAAAGTGCAAGAGATAGTGAAACTCACTAGATCCTTGAGCTTCTGGGATTCCTTCTTGAAGTTCATTGAACTCTCCTTCGAGAGTTCCACCACATATCCTCTAACTTACCATTCTTAATAAGAAATTCCTTCAAGAACTTGGCATACTTCGCCATCTACAAAAGAGCTTCTACCAAAGGGATATTAATATGTAATTGTTAAAGAGGGAAAGAAACTTACCAAAATCGGGGTCCGCTGCATTTTGTCTAAACTTTGTCCGGTAAGGCACCCGAGGCTTGTACTCCAAAAGCGGAGATTTAGGCCTTTGAACCTCTCGCTCTTGAGCTTTCTTCTCTTCATCCTCTTCTTTACCCCATTTTCTTGCTCAACTTCCTCTCTACCCTCACTCTCTACTTGGACCATCACCTTGGGGTTTTCCACTTCTTTCAACCTCGTTCCACTCCTAAGAGTGATTGCTTTAAGTTATGCCCATGGATTAGTTTCAATGTTGCTTAGTAAAGAACCGGGATGCTTCTCACTTAGAAGCTTAGCAATTTTCCCCACTTGATTTTCCAAATTTTGTAAAGAGGCTTGAGTGTTTCTATTGATTGCCTCATGATTTTGGAATCTAGTGTCTATTGATTTAATGAACTTCTCCATCATCTCTTCTAAGATTGATTTCTAGGGCACAAGGGGTTGTTGTTGAGGCATGGGAGGCCTTGGTTGAAATTCGGATGGAGGAGCCCTTTGCTCATTGTTATTCCTTCACAAGAAATTTGGATGATCTCTCCACCCGAGATTGAAAGTGTTTAAATAGGGGTTGTGTCCTCCCCTTTGCATATTTCACTTGTAATTTGCTTATTCTTGGCCCCCACGTAAGCCACATGACCCCATAGACCCCAACATGTTACATTATTGCACTTGATGGCCACCACCACAACCTTCACAGAATGAAGCTTAAGCCATAGAGGTACCCATATTAAATGCATCAAATCTCTTGGTCAAGGCTTCCACTTGCGTCAATAAAGATGTCATATTATTGTGAGGCCACACCTAAATGGCCCGTGGGATTTCCCTGAGCAAGCATGCCTTTCAGCCTGGAGGAATCCTTTCGGATTGCGATCCCTAACATCGTAGATTGTAGATCGGGTACCTACAATTGTGCATCCACATGTGTCCGTTGGAGTGCACGTTGTGTATGAAGTGTCAGAGTCACCACTTAACCTTTCAGAAAAAAATCTGTTTAATTCTAAGGTGATTAAAAAACCTTTTTATTTAACTCCATTTTAGAAAAATTAAATTTTTACCCAATTGGAAAAGTTATTATTTTTTAGAACCAAAGGGGGTTCGTGATCGGAAAAACATTTTAATGAAAACAATTTTATACCATTTTAATTAAAATAAGATTTTGGCCAAAAAATATCATGCAAGTTTAATTAAAATATTGATTTTCATGTATGCATGAACAAGATTACCGAATGAATACATGAGCATGCCATATTATACAAATGGCATCCATAAGGTAATGAATACAAGCGATTTTGCAAGGGGTCCTTTCTCTAGCCCACCTCAGGTTCTAGGGAAGGCATATCACCCCTAAGAAAAGCAGATAAAATTAAAAGCAATGAAAATCGATAAACGGGGGATCTCCCCTCCAATCTTTAATCTGGGAAGAGCACACATTCTGCAAATCCATACATCAAAAAACAACAAGAGCTAAATGCATAAGAAGTGAAACATACATAAGCAAACATAATGGAAATACACAAATAATAATGACAAATGAAAATAAACAAAACGTAAATAATAAGAAAAACAATTTTGGAGTTAAAACTGTGAAAGGCATGTCGGCATATCCTTTTGAATGGGAATCAAACCTCACACTATTCTCCCTTTTTGTGAAAGGTGGGAGATTATTCTGGTAACAAGAGGGATGGTTGTTAGTTCAGTTGCTAATTAATTTTATATTGTAAAACCATTATCCAACAAGCTATTAACCAATTCTAAAGTTTGATTAATGTAAAAATGCATTTTGATTATGTATTTCGCCTAAACAAATTTTAGGGCTTGTTCATTTTAATTATGAAAAGATATTCATAAAAAGCAATTATTTTGAAAATATGCCTTAGGTATGAATTAAAAGGCTTAAATAAAATTAGTTTCATGATTAGATGACAAAAGGAATACTGTACCGTATTAACGAGTCTACGTTGTGTTCAGAGAGTGTTTGGAAATTGGAGGTTCTAACGAGTTGATGAAGCCTAAATGAGTCTACGTTGTATTCACAGAGTGTTGATGGATTGTCTGGACTGATTGGAAGTGGACTGGATCGGATTCTGATCGAACGAATTAATTGTCTGTAACGGATTCGTCTAAAATGTTTGTGTCTAAGAATCACGTTCTAGAGGCTTGGATTGATGTAATATGGTGTCTGGAGAGTGTTTCTGAGAGTATTTTATCATCTGGAAAAATTGGTAAAAAGGTCCAAACTCGGCTTTATTATGGAGGGTCGAATTTATAGGGAATCGTGTCAGAAAATCCTAAAAACTGAAAGGCGCATGCGTTAAATGCTCCATGCATGCATGTGGGCCTTCATACATGCTAAAGGGCTTGACATAGGTGTTGAGCACTTCACGCATGCATTTTTACATTCGTGCATGTGTCTTGTCATTCGTGCATGCATCTCTAGGCTCGTTTGAAGTCTGATTTGAGCTCTTTCACATCCGTTGGGGTCGTATTGACGAGATGGATGCAATGGAGCCAAAATGAGGGTTCATAGCTTCCCCCTTTAGCAATCATGTTCATACGGATATGACTACTAAGTGTGAACGCAATAAATGCAGTAGTTGAAAATTTTTCCTATAAATAGGACTTCTTCCTTCATTTCTTTCCATACCTTGCAATTTTCTTTAAAATTTTTCCTGAAAAGCTCTCTTCTTTTTCCTTTCTATTTTGGAGAAAAAGATATTCTTGGATGATACCGGTTTTGATTATCGAGGAGGAGGAGGAAGACTTGTCAGAATTGCTGAGTGAGTTCTTAAGAGGAGAGGCGATTCCAGCCTTCGACACTCTGTCGCTTGACGACTTGGTCAATAACCTGCAGTACAATTTTTCTGTGGATGAGTTACTCGGTAATATACCTATCGGTTTGTCTGATTGTGATGTGGTATCCTTACCAGATTAGGATCCCACTGAATATTTGATGATGGATAGAGTTCATCCACCTACCCCTCTCAACTCAGATTTTCTAGTGAGGTGTCAGGCACATGCAAGTTGGCTTAGTTTTCCCTGTCACTCTTTTGCTTTTCTGTACTCACTTTTTTTTATGAACTATATTTCTCATATTTTATTTTTTCAAAACAAAATAGAGTTAGAAATAAATGGAGTTGAAAAGTACTAAGGATATAACTTATACATGTAGGATGGCCAGTTTAGCCAGAGGGGTGGTCGGTCAATCTCGCCTAATCAAAGTAATTGAGTTCTTGAATGCCCACGTAGAGGTGGCAGAGATAGTTTCTCTTACTAACCTAAATGGTTAGCTGCAAGTAGATATAGGGCGTAGTCCTGATAGGTCTTTGATTTTTGCCCTTACATAGAAGTGGTGGCCGACCACCAACACTTTCCATTTACCTATGGGGAAGAGGACTATGAACCTCTTTGAGCTGTCTTACTTGATTAGGATGAGGTTTGGGTGCCGCAACATTGTTTTTTATTCTAGGGCTAGACAACATCATGTGCCGGGAGGCTTACTGGGGGAGACATTGCCTACTGGTGGCTAAGGACAGATTCGGAGGACTATTCTCCTAAACCTTCTTGAATGAATGGGCCAGCAATTTGATAATTATATTTTGGACCGGTGTGCTTGGGTCTTCCTTCTTATCATTATGTCGACCATATTTTTGTACGATGAGTCGGGTTATGTTAACTTGAAGATTTTAGCCTTACTGGTGACTTGGATTACCTCAGTGAGTATGACTAGGCTAGTGCAACTCTGGCTGTGGCATTCAAAGGCATAGGAAATCTAGCCACACTTTATTTGACTGGAATTCCATCGACTGCCACCATTTGGGAGGTCAGTATTTCCCCTTCTGATTCTTTACTTCTGATTTTATTTATTTGTACTAAACTATCTGTCTGTTTTGCTATTATGGCCTTTCTCCCTCTTTGGCAAACTTACCCCCATGGTAGTGTCATGGGACCTACTTCCTTCTTCACTTAGGAGGATGTGGTGTAGAGAATCATGGCTCCGCAAGCAGTAGGCCTTCTGATTTTCTGATTACCGTCGCATCTTAGCGACTACAACTCAGGTAATGATCAAGTGTCTTAGCCTTATGTTATATATAACATATGTTTTATTCTCTATTTTGATGATTTCATGTCATATGGAAGCCTTTTTCCAAGAGTTGCTATCAAGGAGGCTGATTGGATGTTATGAGTATTTCTGCCACCCATAGGCGTATTCTACTGGGGTCGACTGTGTTGGTGGAGTTCTTTCTAGGACAGCATGTCATGGCCCAGTCGGGTGGTGATAGGGTAGTACCTACCGATGCTCCTTTGAATATGAAAGAAGAGATGTTTAATATTTATTAGGCTTATTGGAGAGAAGGGTGAGCTCGGTAGGACTTTTAATTGCCCACTGCTTCATATATCGAATTTCAGACAAGTAGGGTGATGGTTGTGATGCCCCCATTCCATACAGATTATGAGCCTATTCCAGAGGGAGAACATGCTACTGCTAGATGAAGGCCTCAGGTTGGGATCACGAGCCAGGCGACGCCTTATAAGAGCTCCAGTTCATCTGTCATGGGAGCTTCCTCATCTTACATGCCTGTTAGCTCCAGTCAGTCATGGTACTCTATGCCACAGACCACTGACCATGTGCCTTACACTGATGTGGATGGCTTGAATTAGGTGTATTATTTTGGTCATGATTATCTAACTGGATTCTAGAGGGTGGAGTTCAACCATCTTCCACCGACAGTATGTGTTTTGACTTGTATCTTTAACAGATGTTCTATTTTTTTTAGATAACTTCTGATTTATGTCTGCAATTGTAGAGTCCTAGCTTTGTTCATACTAGAGTGTGGATAATTTCCAGAGGTGCACTTTCAGCCTAAGCACTACTCTATCTACTATGAGCATGAGGGATGCTTACTAGGAGCAGTGGTTTGTCAAATGCCATGGGGCACCACCAGAACTCGATGAGGAAGAGGAAGATGTAAGTGTTGAGTCTTAAGATGATCCTTGACATGGTTTAGGCATGAAATGTCATGATGTTTGTCTGTGGCTATATTTTGGGCCCCATTTCGTGGGCTTTTCTAAAAATGAACTCAGTTTATCATTAATTGTTTTTAGGACCAAAATTTGAATTTATAGAAATTTTTGAAATTCTATTCAAAATTATGGTGATTTTCTTATTTTTTAAGGAAAAGTATATCGTGTTTTTGAAAAATTGGGTGAAAAATGGAACCGGATTGAATTGAAATGAATCGATTCTGGGGGATGAATCGCAGACTACCATATGGCAGATGTAGGCATGGGAGCTTTCATGCATGCATGAAGGGCTTCACACATCCGTTAAAGCCTTGACGCATGTGTGAAGGACAAAACGCATGTATTTTGGCTTAAAAGCATGTATTTTTCCTCTTTTCCTTGCCAAGCCTTCCGAATTTAGCTTTTCTGCCTTTTTTAGTGAGCCCTATAAATAGCCATCTGAAAGTGATCTCAGAGTTAGAAAATCACAGGGGAAAATGTTTTTTAGAAAAAAATATCAGATTCTTTTTCTTTTTCTTTTTCTTTAACATAGAGCCCTTTTCTAGCCATGTGATGTAGGGATAGAGTTAGAAATTGACTAAAGTGTAGAGGATCAACCTTGGAAGATATAATATGCTGCTTTATCGATTCTTAGGAGTGTGAAAATTGACTTGGATTTTCTTAATACCTATATACAATTTTAGGACCCCGTTGACATGTGTTCCATTTAGAGGCTAGTATGGACGAGATGTGTCCAACTTTTGAGGAGTTCTCTTTTTTGTTGGAAATGAATCCCGAGGTTATTCTAGCTATTCTAGTTCAATGGGTGAGCTACTTTAACTCATTCAAGAGGCTTTTGGATTTGAGCACAAAGGCTACATCATGTTTAGTGAAGGATGAATTTGTCAACCTACCTACGTTGGCCTTTGTGTTTTGGGAGGAATCAAAGGATGACTCCATTTAGATGGCTAGGAGATTGAGGGTTTATGCTTTTGTACTTATCATGGGTTATATATTTGTGGGCCCAGTTGGCTTTGGGGATGCAATGATAGCTTAGCTAATACTCCAAATGGGCAAGGGTAAGTCGATTATCGAGATGGTTTTGGCTGAGATGCTACTGAGCTTGGATCATTACTATAGCTCTAGAGAACCTTGGACTGTCAGTCCACTTTTGCACTAGGTATTTAGATCCCTTTATACTTTTCTATTTTCGCATGTCTTTGAGAGTTTTCTTATTTGTGTCTTCTTGACTTTCAGATTTGGCTGAGGGATCATCTAGGGATTGTCTCTGGACCTGATAAACCAGAGTATTCTACTACTTGGTACCACACTAGGAAGGTTTTCTTTCGCCTATATTCTGAGTAAGAATGGGTTAGCTAGCTTCTAGAGCTAAGTCCCTCTGATCTGTTGAGGAGGCATAATTGGTATACTATCAAGTGGTTTATTCTAAGTAGCCAAGGCTTTAAGAACATGTATCTACTCAAATTTGTAATGTGGATTGGTATCAAGCTACCAGAGTCCTTTTTCAGATGGGACATGATTAGGATGTGCCCCCCATATGGCCCTTTGTTTGAGGCGATCACTGTGAATGACAGAGTGTCTAGAGTTGCTCTCTCATGTTGGATGAGAGATTACTCAATGGCCATGATAGTTCCTAGTGATGATTATGGTAGATCTACAAAGTATATCGCATGGTGGATTGAAGCTTATTGGCCAAAGGAGAAATCCAAACGAGTTGCTATTCTGAATGAGATTGAGGATTTTGTTATAAGTCTAGATTTTTAGGAAAAAAAATAAGACTTTTTATTTGATTTTTGTTTTATTTTCTATTTCAAAGCTTTGTTTTGGTTATTCCAAAAGATGGATAAGACCTTAATAAATGTTTTTTTATTTATTAAGCTCTAATTTTTGCTTAAGCTACCCTTTTTGTGTTTTCAACTTAGCAAGTTTCCTTAATTGTTGACTAGACCGCCTTCTCGATTTTCAGTTTAGCAGGTTGTACCCTAATTTTTTCCTAAGCCGCCCGTTTGGATTTTCAGCTTACCGAGTTTCTTTCTTTTTTCAATTTGTGTTTATTTATTCTTTTTAACTCTTGCATGCAATGTTAAAAAGCCCAAATGTGAATGCGAATGAAACATTGAATTTTATTGAATGATTTGAACTAGACCTAATGAGGGTTGCCTACATATCTCCTCATAAAAGATAATTAGAAAATTAAAGTACATTATAATTTTGGAGAATCAGGTCCAAGTAGTTCTTGTTTTGTAATGATGCATGAATGCATGCTCGAACAATAAGAACAATATATGCAATATTTCTTGAGTTGATCAAGGTTGGTTGGATGGTTGAATTCATTGTTGTCAACATCCATCAAGATGATGCCTCCATATGTCATAATCTTCTTGATGATGTAAGGGTCGCTCCAAGGAGATCTGGATTTCCCTCAAGGGCCCTGTATCACTTGTTTGATCTCTTTGAGAACTAAGTCAACCTCTTGAAGATTGCGACTCTGAACCCGTTTATTGAAATACTTTACTACTTAGATTTGGTAGTTCTATGTGTGGTGGAGTGCTTCCATCCTTTTTTGTCAATTGTATTGACCTGATCGAAGTAAGTCTGTTGCCAATCGAGTTTAAAGATCTGTGCTTCTTGAAGAACTCTAGCTATCTGAATTTCTAACTCTATGGGGAGGACTGCTTCCATTCCATAGACTAGAGAGTAGGGCATAACTCTGATAATTGACTTGTATGTGGTTCTATACCCAAGGAGAGAACTTGATAGATGTAGGTGCCAACCTTTATGGTTACTGTTCATTATCTGAAGCATGTTCTTCAATGCTTTGTTGGCAACCTCAACTGCACCATTGGTTTGAGGTCTATATGGAGAAGACCTATGATGTTTGATCTTTTCTTTCTTCAAGAGAGTGACTACCTCTTTCTAGAAGTGAGAACCATTGTCTGAGATGATTTCATATGGGATTCCATACTTAGCGATGATGTTTGCTTTAATGAAGTGGGCAACCTTCTTCGAATCTAGAACTTGGTAAGGTGTAGCTTTAATCCACTTGGTGAAATAGTCTATAGCAACCAGACTGTATTCGTGGCCAGCAGATGACTTGGGTGAGATCTTGCCAATGACATCTATGCCCCAAATAGCAAAGGGCCAAGGTATGGAAATTAGATTAAGTGGTGAGGGTGGAACCTTCGATAGCTTTGTATATTCTTGGCACTTTAAGTACTTTTTATCATATTCCGTGCAATCCCCATTCATGGTGAGCATGTAGTAACCCGTGTTCATGATTTTTCTGGACAAGGCCCAACCGTTCATATGTGTGTCGTCTATTCCGCCATGGATTTCTTCCATGATATGATTTTCCTTTTCGTCTGATACACATTTAAGATGAATGCCATTTACTATATTCTTGTAAATGATGTCATCTCTAGGGATGTATCTGGTAGGCAGTTGTCTAAGGATTCTCCTTTATGATTTCGAGGCACCTTTAGGATATTCACCTTTGGTGAGATAAGTGTAGATGTCATAGTACCATGGCTTTTCTAGAAGTTGAATGTCCATGCAATGATTCTGAAAGGTTGGTTGGCATTTGATGCTTATTCAGATAGGATGGATAATGAACCCATCATGTATCTCTATCATTAATGCCAAGGTGGCTAGTGCATCAACGAATCTATTTTGAGTCCTTAGAAGGTAGTTGAATGATAATGTGTTGAATTTATTGGTTAACTCTTCGAGGCACTTATGGTAAGGAACCAATCATTCCTTTTTGATTTTCCACCTTCTCAAGGCTTGTGAAATTATTAGGTAGGAATCACTGTAGAACTCTAAGTTCTTGATGCCTATTTGAAGGGTTGCTTCTACTCCAGATAGGCAAGCTTCATATTTAGCTTCATTGTTGGTCACCTCAATGTCCAGTTTAATTGCTAGAGGCAAACGTTCGCCAATAGGCATAAAGAACACCAAGCCGGTGCCATGACCTTTATTGTTTATGGCCCTATCGAAGTACAATTGCCATATATCAGTTTCTAAGAACAGTACAGCTTTGTCAAGAAATTCAGGTTCTTCTAAATTATCATCAGTTGGGGTAGCAGCCAGTTGATCAGTGATCAAACTGCCTTTAATAGACTTTCTCTGAATGTAATTGAGGTCATAGGCTATTAGGATTGCCATCTATGTAGCCATATTATTGTCTAATATAGGCTTTTCGATAAGGTACTTGAGGGGACTTTGATCAGTGAGGACATATGTGATGTATGCCCCTAGATAATGTCTCATTTTGTGGCAAACCCATACCAGAGCTAGGTAGAGCTTCTCAATGTACTTATACTTGAGTTTGTGTGTCAGCATTCTCTTACTTAAGTAATAGATGGCGTTCTCTTTGTGTGTGTTTGGAGCTTTCTAAGCCAACATTGCTCACATGGATTCTTCAGGTTAAATAAAGAAGTAAAGGTTGACTAAGCCTAGGAGGCTGTAAGATTGGTGAACTAAGAAGATAC
>CAOJBK015821643.1:0-11293 GCA_948294925.1 Codiaeum variegatum | reverse complement strand
TGTCTTGGTGATATGATCTAGATGTTGAAAATTTTACACGTAAATTATGACATTTGAATTTTTGGTTTAGAGGTTGCCCCCAATGTAATAAGGGACATTGCCCTCCCTTGACCTCGTTATATTCTTAGAACCTTAAGTTTTGTTGAGATTCATGAGGCCACTGGTTCAAAATTAAGGATTTACAATGGTGCAACCAGAAAAGCGCTTCTCCCTAAGAATTTACACAGTTTCTCACTAAATTGTGCACCCAATTTAGGGGGTGTTTGGTTCAATAACTTGGAATGGAATGGAAACCCATACCATATAGGTATGGATTGAGAATCTTGATGAGAGGACTAGGGATGGGATTCTAGGTGCTTAGGGTGAAGCTTGATTCCATCTATAATTAAACTCCATACCGCAAGAGTCTAACCAAATATTAGAATGGAATAAATTCCATTCCTTTCAATTTCAAGTACCCTAACCAAACACACCCTTAGAGAGATGAGAACTCACAAATAATGCTTAAAACTTGGAAACTACTCCAGAAAATTATGGAATAACAAATAAAAATATATTTTAAAAATATTTTTATTATCTCATAAAAATCACCTATTATCAGATAACGGTTGAGAGATAAAATCTTTTAAAAAATTTCAAATGGGAATATAAAATGGGGAAAAGTAGAGGAATAAAATTAGTCATGTTCTTTGGGAAGGAAACAGATATGCAGACAAGCAAGCGAACTTGGCATTTCTTTCCTCAACTACTTGATTGTCCTTTAAGCTCTCCTCGTGGATTTATTAAAGTTTTGAATGATGACGTTAGAGAAGTCTTCTTTTCCGGAGTTATATCTGTTTAATTTTTGTTCAGCGTGTATCTCATTATTAAAAAATAAGGATAATATCATAAAAATACTATGTGATTTATGTCCCTTTTTATATCTAACTCTAAGTTTTAAAATGTATCAAAAATTATCATGTGATTAACTTCATTAACAACTAATACCGTTAATTAGTGCCTTCATGAAGCTAAGGTGATATACGCATTGCATGTGCATGGATCTAATATGTAAGCACTAGTTAATTGTGCTAGTCGTTTAGGATCATATTAGCTAACGATGCAAATCACATGGTCATTTTTTATACATTTTAAGATTTAAGGTCAAATCTGAAAAAACGTAAACGACAAAGTATGTTTATAATATTATCCCAAGAAATAAAGTAATTATAAGTTTACACATAATATAGTCAAAAAGACTAATAAATTCTACATTTTGATCTTGGATGCATAGGTGCCATATTAGCTATTCACTATTATTGAAAGAAATGCAAACTTGAATTCATTTTGTTTTTATTGATTTGGAAAAAAAAAACTGAACTTATTGCTTTCATCGCATCTTAACATGCGTTTAGATGTTCAAAAAAAAAAGTTAATAAAATGGACTCCATTGTTTTATTTGAAAAGAAGATATATTATAACAAAAAGAACGATGAACATAAAAAAGGTATGGTTAACACCAAACATGAGAAGTGAATAGATTGACTCTTAGAAGAATTGGACTTGGGTCTAGAAATTATAAACAGACAGGTATAATCTCCAAGAAAATCATTAGCGAGGCTCAGTTAGAGGGAATCGACCCATGGTGAGGTGAAAGGTATACAGCCAATAGCCTGGGCCTACGATAGAAGCCCACCGAATCAAGGACTGAGGGAGTGGCAATAGATGAGTTCAGGCCTAAGCCTATGACCTCTAAGTAAAGAGAAGTTCCCACTGCCACAGAAAGGGAACCTATATAAAGAAAGAGAGATTCGAGAATAAGGGTATCATCATCAATTATCAATAAACCCTAATTTTGTTCAAGAAATTTTAGTATAGCATTTTCCAATCTTCGTTGATTGCAAATGTTAGTCCCGATCAGAGTGACGACGAGCCTATAACTCTGTTTGAATTGGATTGGTTGACGGCACTGGCCTAGATTCCATACTCCACTCCATTGGAATAGGAGTCCCCAGTGACGATGCATCATATATCAGGAGTAATAGATCCATTCAGAGCTCCAGGGCCATCACTAACCCTAGGAGCGATTATCGGAAATTAGGTTTAACTTTTTGTATATTCTCTGGCTTTGTTTACTTTTAAGCTTGATTGAATCACTCTCTGTACTGATTATAAGACTTAAATATTTATTGTTTGGACTACAAAGTTTGATAAATAGTATTAAATTTGGATTGAATACCTTATACTTGGATTATATCATACCCGCCTCAGATAGAAATGAGGACCCATAAAAACTTATTTTATCAGACAAGGAGTAGACCGATATATCCCAACCGAGTGCCCTTAACAGCTCGGCATTCAAATTCTATCACGAACAAAATTGACACGCTTAGTGGGAAACTTCCCTAAAATTGTAATATGGCAGGTAAACAAAGACAAAAGAAAACTGGATAATCTTCTAACCTTATTGATCTTGTGATTGTAGGTCGACCGACGGAGAGATGCACATTTGGCCTCTAGAAGTGCTTATTCTTAGTGGATTACTGCCACCTACCCGAGGTGAGGCAACCGAGGGTGAGACCACTGAAGACGAGTATAACCATAATATGGAGCTGCTAAGACCGAGATCCTTCTCAGACGTCGATCTTAATGCTATAGGATCGGCAGTATCCACTGCTAATATGGGAATGTATGCGGTGCTAATGAACCAAATGGTCTAGATGTTGCAGCATGTATTAGAGGAGAACAGGGATGCTCAAACCCAGATGCACAACACCATCCTATCTTTTAATGAGCCGGTTAATAACTTCAACAACTTACTGGCAGGGAGATATCAGGACGTAGCTGAAAATAGGGGAACTCCTAGGCGTAACCAGAATGAGCTCCAGTATGGGGAGGTGCAAATTGCTCTGAGGCATAATGATCAGGAGTAAAGACATGATAACCAGGGGCATTATCGGCAACCACAAGCCTTGCCTAAGGCGCAACATATCGGCCTGGGTTTTCCAATGGATAACTAAGATCGATATCAGTTTAATTAACCTCCAACACAAGTATTGGGTATGGGATACCCTCAGCAAATCCCATCCTGATATAAGAACCAAGGGCAGCAGTTATACCCATAGATGCCAGCATTTGGCCATGTCGATCAAGGTCAAGATAAGCCGAACTAGGTTCCTATTCCTTTGAACATTCCTGTCAATCTTCCTGCTCAACTTGTACCTAGTCCACCTTAAGGTGATTATGTACCCTTCGTACCCCAAGCACAACCAGCAGGGCTATATCAGATGAATGCTCCCACAATATGAATGTTGGACAATGGAATGAGGATGACTTAGCCAGGAAATTACAAAGGATGGGTGTTCGGATAGACCGACCACCTAGAGTGACTCATGGACACCCATAGCCAGAATTCATTAATGCATTCAACCTATACCTGAAGGGATATAAGGCCCTTGAATTTACCTTGTTCTCTGCGCATGGAACTGTTAGCACTAGAGAGCATTTGACCAGATTCACCACTCAATATGGTGAGGCATCATACAATCCTTTACTCAAACTGAGGTTGTTTTCCAATTCTCTTACAGGGCCAACATTCGAGTGGTACAGTCGGCCCCGCCCAAACAGCATTCACTCCTGGGAAGAAATGGTTCGGGCATTTACTGACGAATTTTATAGCTCATAACCAAGCACCACTTTGGATGATCTGGCTAAAATCACTCAACTCCCAGGAGAGGCCACTGATAAGTATGTGGCCCGATTTAGAAAATTAAAGATCTAGTGTCCTATAAGGGTCCTCGAGGCAGAGCTGGTGGAATTAGCCTTCGGAGGAATGAACATGGCTGTAAGAGAGAAGTTCCAAAGGTAAAAATTCTATGATTTTAATGATCTTTTAGATCTGGTAACTAGTTATGAGAGGTTGCTTAAAGAGAAGGAGTAGAAGAAGCCGACTCAGTCTTATCATAAGGAATATATGGCATATTCAGCATCGGATCTGGATTTAGAGTCAGATGAGGAAACATATGCATGGTCGAGATAAAGACAGGAAACCCATACTCCTGTAATGCACTTAGGCCCCAAGTTAAGAAAAGATCATAAACCAATAAATTGGCCAAAGAATATAGCTTTAATATATCCAAGGATGAAGAGATTTTTGACCTCTCATTGAAGGATGGCCAGATTGAGCTCAGTGCAGGGCATGTAATACCCCCACCTAAAGAAAGACCTAAGGTATACTGTAAGTGGCACAATGTTGATAGGCATTACACCAATAATTGCATCACATTTTGTAACATAGTTCAGAAAGAAATAGATGATGAGAGATTGTTATTCCCAGGAAATGGTAAGATTGCAGTTGAGACAACACCTTTCCCTAAAGGCTCCAAAGTGGGAATGGTCACAATTACCCCTCTAGGACCAAGAAGGCCAAGTAACCAGGCAGATTGGCCATGGGAGAAGCTCAATCTTGACTCTACCCCTCAGGGAGGGATTCAGGAGGATAAAGGTATAAGATGTGAAGTGTGCCTCACTTGTCCACATTGTCTGATGGAATTGGAAGTTGTTCCCAAGAGAAGGGCTTCACCTATGCCCCAGATTCTAGAGAAAAGACAAGTCATGACTCAAGGGGAAGAAAAATGCTCTGTTTACTAGCAACTAAGTTACCCCAAGAAATCGATCCACCAATGGATACTGTTCCCTAGTAAAGAAGAGCGAAATTATGCGGCTATGGTACAATCAAAGCTTGTTTATGAAGACCAAAATGGGAAGGCAAAAGCTGGGGCTGGAATACCTCGAACGTTTAAGCCAATACCGAAGAGGGTTGAGAAGTGGGAGAAACATCGGCCAAGCCACCAGATCCCTAATTCCTCTATACGGATCGGTCATGGCAGGAATGAAAGGTTAATTTTGACTTGAACCCAGAAAAGGAGACTCCAAAGGCAACAGCAGATGGAGAGACTCCAACAAGTAGTAAAAATAGACCCCAAGAAGAGGGAAGAATTGTGGGAGCGTAGGATGAAAGCATGAGAGCAGGAAGATAGATATTGGGAAGAACGAGAAAGGCATGAAGCTGAGCAATAGGCGGGGATGAAAGAGAAGAACAAACTGGCCATTGCACAAGTGGAGAGAAGACTGGTAGTGAGGGATAAAAAGGTTTTACAAGAGTCTGATGAACGACAAAATCGTGACCACTAGCGCATTAGAGAACAATGCGCCAAATATTGGGTGCCTAAGGACCAAATAAGTCGATCCAGGATCGAACCTCACAAATCACAAGAGCAACATGCCGATCTCAATACTGAGGCAATGAACATGTAGAAGATAAATGCGATGAGTTGCCTATGATTGTTAACATAAATAGGGTGAAGCATGATATTTGGCTTAAAGATCAGCATCCCAGGAATGACGAATCTAGAAGAGGGAAAAAGTTAAAACAACCCCAGCTGATCATGAGGCTTGAGATTAATATGGTGACCATTATCCCAATCAAAGAAGGTGAGAAGGGGCCAGGTATTACGAATGTTCTGCCGAATGACTTTCAAGCTAAACTTGGCCAAGCGGCTACTTTAGATGGAGATATCCTTGAGGAGGATATTTATGAGAAGGGACAGCAACAACCTCTGTTGATCATAGTTAAAGAACCCCAGAGATGTTTAGCTAATCACATCCCACCTCTCTGCATAAAGGCCAAAGCTAATGGGATCCCCATGAATAGAGTAATGGTTGACAACGGGGCTGGAGTTAATACCTTACCCTTGAAAACATTCAGGAAATGGTGGTTGGCTAATGGAGACTTGGAGAAAGCCCAACTTTCCTGGCACAACTTTGTCAGGGGTGAGATGTTACCAGAAGGGTTTATTACTATACAACTCAAAGTCGGCAGGGAAACCCAACCTACCGGGTGTTATGTGGTTGATGCTCAAGTGAACTATAACTTGTTGCTTGGAAGAGACTAGATTCACTCAAATTTCTATATTCCCTCTAGCATGCACCTGATCCTTATCTTGTTTAGAGATGATTATGTTGAAATTGTGCATGCAAACCCAAATTCGTTCAGCTAGGAGGTACATTTTTCAGATGGAATTTATTATGATATAGGTGTCGAGGGACTTTTATCTTACCCTGAGAGGAAGATGGATAGGAAGATCGCATTGTCTGAGCATCTTTCAAGGCCAAAAATAGTTCGGACGGTGGACCGAGCCTCATCCTCGTCTTCCAAGTAAATCAAGAAAAGTGTATCTGCCAGTCAGAGAAAGGTAATGCAAAAGCTCCATAAATTCTTGGTTCATGTATTTTTAGCTGAATGCATATTTGAAGATGAGAACCAAGATCCCACTAATATCTTGGAGCCTAGTAGTTTGAAACTAGCTAGTAGTAAGCTATAGGACCAATTAGTCGAAGTTCAAGACCCCTTGAAAGAAGTTAATATGGGGACGGAGGTTGATCCATGACCAATATATATGAGTGCAAGGCTATCCCCAAAGTTCCAATCAAAACTCGAGGCTTTGTTGAGAGAATATAAAGATTGTTTCACATGGAATTATGATGAGATGCTGAGTTTGGCAAAGGAATTAGTGGAACATAGATTACCAATAAAACCAGGTTTCAGGCCATTCAAGCATTGATCAAATAATAAATAGAGAGGTTGTTAAAAGAAGGATTCATTCGACCTATAATATATATGGAATGGCTCTCAAACATCATCCCAATGATTAAAAAGAATGGGAAGTTAAGGATATACATGGACTTCAAGAATTTGAACACAAGAACTCCTAAGGATGAGTATCATATGCCCATTGCCGATATGATGATTGATTCGACAGCAAGTAACTCTATTCTTAGTTTCATGGATGGGCATTCAGGTTACAACCAAATCAAAATCGGTGAGGATGACGTTAGCAAAACTACTTTTATATGTCCTGGGTCGATTGTTGCTAAGAGTGGGTAGTGATGCCTTTTGGTTTGAAGAATGCCGGGGCTATATATCAGAGAGCGATGAATGCTATTTTTCATGATTTCTTAGGGAAATTTATGGACGTACATATTGATGATGTGGTGGTCAGATCAGAGGAAGATGAGCAACATATGATAGATTTATAGTAGTCTTTTGAAAGGATGAGGCAGTATCAATTAAAGATGAATCCTCTAAAATGTGCCTTTAGAGTATCTGTAGGCAATTTCTTGGGGGCGTTGGTACATCACAGAGGGGTGAAAATTGATAAAAACAAAGCTTAAGAAATTCTGGAATCACTTGCCCCGAGGAATAAAAAATAACTACAGAGGCTAATAGGGTAGATAAATTTTTTGAGGAGATTTATAGCCAATACCGTTGGGAAGCTTCGGCCGTGAAGACCACTACTTGGACAGAATAAGGAATTTGTTTGGGCTGAAGAACATCAAATGGTATTTGATGAGATTAAAGCATATCTCACTAAACTACCTGTTATAACTCCACCCAAGCCGAAAGAACCGCTCATCCTGTATCTATTTGCATCAGATGACACAATTGGAAGCATGTTGGCTCAGAATCAAAGCGAATATCAGAGGGCTATTTATTACCTTAGCAGAAGTTTGACTAATATTGAGATAAGATACTCTCCTATTGAAAAGCTCAGGCTGGCCTTATTTTTCTCTTGCATCAAGCTCAAGTATTATATGTTGACGGTTGTTATCATAGTGGTCACCTATACTGATATAATGAAGTATATCTTGTCAAGGCTTTACTTGAGGAATCAGATCGGGAAGTGGGTTATTGGATTATTAGAATTTCACCTATAATATGTCCCCCTCCAAACAGTCAAAGGCCAAGCCTTGGCTGATTTCTTGGCTCATCATCCCAGCAGAGATATCGAAGAGGTGAACTGCATTGTTGAGTCGACACATTGAGAGTTATGGTTTGATGGCTTCAAAACATCAAATATCAGCAGGGGCAGGGGTCGTTCTAACTTCTCCAAAAGGAGTCACGATAAAGCTTGGCTTTGTTCTAGGCTTTCCTTGTACAAACAACCAAGCCAATTATGAAGCTTTGATAATTGGTTTAGAAGTGCTGGCTAAACTTGGTGCAATATTAGTGGATATAAGGGGAGATTCTTTGCTTGCGATCAACCACCTGACCGGAGAATACAACTGCAAAGCGACTGCTCTCTAGCCTCACTGTAACAAAGCCATGCATTTGTTGGATTCCTTCGAACACGTTTCCCTCGAATATTCTACAAGGGCTTCCAATGAATAAGCAAATCAGCTCGCCCAAGGGGCGTTAGGGTACCTTGAATGGTTTGGGCAAATACCAGTGGAATACCGACCAAACTCTATATTATGTCCAAAAAGGATCGGTCAGCTTCAAGAACAGGCGGAGAAACACCCAGGGGTTTTCATGATTGACGTGTCTCAGGATTGGAGAAGGCCCATAATCAAATTTCTACTGGATCCTTCCATAAAGACAGGTCATAAAATGAAGCTTTTAGCTCCAAATTTTTGGCAGGATGAAAGAATTTTATACAAAAGATATAGGGACCAGCTTATGTTATGTCTCAGCCCCAAGGAAGCAATATTAGCCATGGCTAAGTCCATGAAGGCCTAGCAGGGGCACATCAAGGTTGAAGATTGATGAGATAGTTGTTACTTTAACATGGCTATTGGTGGCCCATAATGGAAAATGATTGCATAGATTATACCAAGGGTTATAAGGCTTGTCAGAAACATGGCCCGATCTAACTATCATTAGTAGAAGAGCTTCATTCTATCATCAAACCTTGGTCATTCTAAGGAAGGGCTATGGATGTGATAGGTAAGATCCAACCACCATATTCTCAAAGCCATTGTTTTATTTTGGTGGTTGCGGACTACTTCACCAAATAGGTTGAGGCCATCCCCCTAAAAAATGTAACCCAAAAGGCTGTGATCAGTTTTATTAAAGAGCATATTCTTTTCCGCACTTGCCTACCCCAAACGATCACAACAGACCCGGGGACCATGTTCATGGGGGAAGATTTGAACTTTAGTGAGGAACTTTGGGCCATCAGAACCACAATTAAAATGGCTACAGGGGTTATCCATTCAATCTCTCTTATGGGTTAGATGCAATGATCCAGCCAAATTGACCATCTAGACTACTCAGAGACAGCATCAAGACCAGCTATCTCTGTCAGAGTATGAGGAAGCAATTTTCAGAGAGCTAGACGACCTGGATGAACTAAGGGCTATTGCCCTAGGTCGGATCCATATACAAAAGAAGAGGATTGAGAGGGCTTATAACAAGTAGGTTTGATCCAATGAATTTAAAGTTGGGGATTTTTTTTGGAAGGCCATTTTGCCACTTGAAAAGAAACAACCAGAGCTTGGAAAATGGTCAGCCAATTGGGAAGGCGGGCAATGGGGCTTATAAACTCTCGGGCGAGGAAGGAAGAAATCAAGGACAGTCGATCAACGACAAATACCTAAAGTTGTACACACCCTCATTATGGGAATCAGTGGATCAGTCTTTGTTTTAGAAAGATAAAGAGAAGTTGAATATGTAATGTCGATGTCTTAGTTGTGGTTTTGGGGAACTATGTAATGAGGATATTAATCCTAAGTCGATCATGATTGAATTGGTTGTAATTATTGAGCAATTTCTAAATAAATGAGCCTATTGACAATCATATGTATAAAAAAATATAAAATAAGAGTAATAAGTAGAAAGTAGATAAAATTCGAAAGAAGTATGAAATCCATTCATAGTTAACAAATCGGCCCCTTGGCTGACAAAATTACAACCAATTCGATAAAGTGATATTTGGGATACATGAAAGGGGGGCTAACTACAGATTTTGTACAACTCCTACATTTCTTGCTTCAGGGCCTTCTCTGTCGCCTGGTCAGTAAGTATTTCTAGCTCGAGTGAAGAAATGCTCATGGGGAGGTCTTGGATGTGGGACTTGGTTGCTTGACTCTACTTCCGAGTCTGTCGTGCTGCGTCGATCGCCTTTGGTCTTCATATCAACCAACTCAGGCTTTCCTTCTTCTCGGAGAACTGCTTCTCCAAGAGATCGATCTCCCTCATTAGGGGCTTTATCTGATTGCCAAGTGACTTAGCCCCATCCACATGAGCCTTGCCACTGTCAAGAAGGAACTGGAGGGTTTCCTTAACTTGGGAGCACTGTGTCTTGGTTTCCTCTAACCTTTTCTCCCTTGAATGGATGAAGTGGATCATAGTGATCCTTTCTTTTAGGTTATCTTTGAAGTTGATGAGGAAAGCCTTCTGGTCGAATTATATGTGCTACTCTGTGGCGTAGTCGGCTATGAATTGCAGGGCATCCTTCACCACGTTCAACGTACTTTCTTCCAGTAGCGCCATTAACCCTTTGGTCAACATCTTTGAGAGTGTCTCCTTCTTGGCTGAAATTTCTTTAGCAAGCCTAGCTAAAGAGGAATAGCATTCGAGAAGGGAAATTTTGATAGAAGATGGAGCAACAGTCTCTTTTTGTTTCCCTTCAAAGTACCCTTCAAGGTCCTCCAAGTCATCATGATGAGAGAAGGGTTAGTAAAACGAAGAAAATAACTACAAAGTAATTTATCAACTTACATCGAAATTGAAAGACTTGGGAGGTGACTTGGGTGCAATAGCCCTTTTTGGAGAACCCTCATCGGCGTCAGGAGTTAGCTCAGATGGATGACTTAAGATGGCTGGTGTGATAAAACTCTTGGCAACATCGAGGGCATCAACAACATCTACTGTCAGGTTATAAGTGAATGCACCTAGGAAGTAGACTAACAAGAGGCCTTGGGAAATGATTTGCATGGAAGGATCACTCTCTCCTTACATTGGGGCTCCTCTGACAGGAATGGACTCAGAGGAGGGAGTTGGAGATGGTTTATGATTCTTCCTCCCTGATTTAGAGAGCTAGTAATGGGAACCATCCTTGTTTCCCCCTTTTGAAGGACACGTTGGGGGAGTCTTCTTGGGGAGGGATGCTGATGCAGAAGTGCCAACCACCCTTTGATAAATAGAGCTTTATCATCTGCAAAAAAAGTTAGAATTAGACAATTTTTTTTTAAAAAAAAATTGCACTTTGTTTTTGTTTCTTCGAGGCCTTCTCCAGGACATCAGCCTCGGGACCCCTTTTCAATAGAGGAACCACATCCTCGATGGGCTTTGGCACTGCAGTTGTAATGTTAACATGATGTTAGTAAATGAACCAAATATATCTAAGAAAAAGCAATGATTTGATAGTCTACCTTGACCAGGGCCGAGTAGCCCCATTATTGTTGGCCACAAAATTTTGGGTAGAAGAATATTGAGCTGAGTAATAACCAATAAAGGTCACTGAATTAGGGG
>CAOJBK015821380.1:0-11463 GCA_948294925.1 Codiaeum variegatum | reverse complement strand
GTCAGAACATTTAAAGATTGCTTCGCCTGGCAGCGTAGCGACATTACCAGACTATATCCAATCATCGTTGTCCACATGATTCCATCCTATCCAGACTGTAAGCCTATCAAGAAAAAGCTCAGACATATGAAAACTTCATGGTCTATACCAATCAAAGACAAGGTAGCTAAACAACTTATTCACTGATTCATTAAGCCCATCAAATACACATATTGGTTGGCAAACATTGTCCCTGTACCAAAGAAGGATGGAAAAGTTAGGATGTGTGTGGATTATCGAGACTTGAACAAGGCTTGACCTAGGGATGATTTTCCATTACCCCTTATAGACCTCCTGGTTGATGCATTATCTGGTTTAGAGATGGTTTCCTTAATTGATCTGGCCGTGGGGTACAATCAGATCTTGGTTCATCCTCCAGACATGGAGAAAACATCTTTTTTCACAGAATGGGGTACCTACTACTACAGAGTAATGCCATTTGGGTAGAGCAACTTATCATAGGATGGCTATTACAATCTTCTATGACTTAATGTATAAAGAAGTGGAGGTCTACGCTGATGAAAAGATCATTAAAGGTGTAACCCCTAAACTGCATCTACAAGCACTAGAGAAGTTCTTCCTTAGACTTCAATAGTATAATCTCAAGTTAAATCCTAACAAGTACATATTTGGAGCCTCATCTAGAGTGTTCCTTGGTTACATGGTCAACAAGAAAGGTATAAAAGTGGATCCAACCAAGTCTAAAGCCATCCTTGATATACCACCTCTTAAAAATGAAAAGGAGATAAGAGGCTTCCTCGACCACCTTCACTATATAGTCAGTTCATTCACCAATTAGCTGACACCTGTGGCCTAATATTTGACTTACTAAAGAAGAATTCCTCAAGTAATGTAATGAGGAGTGTTAAAGAGCCTTCGAGCATATTAAGAAGTATCTTCTGAGTCCACCGATCTT
Source organism: Codiaeum variegatum (assembly GCA_948294925.1). Classification (NCBI taxonomy): domain Eukaryota; kingdom Viridiplantae; phylum Streptophyta; class Magnoliopsida; order Malpighiales; family Euphorbiaceae; genus Codiaeum; species Codiaeum variegatum. The sequence goes on along the minus strand of CAOJBK015821380.1, from coordinate 10,508 downwards.
ATAGCCTCCTAGGCCTAGTCAACCCCATACTGTTATTAAAGAAGCCATGGGAGTAATACTAGCTCATAAAGCTCCAAAATCACACAAAGAGAATGTCATCTACTACTTGAGTAAGAGAATGCTGACACATGAACTAAAGTACAAGTACATCGAGAAGCTTTGGTTAGCTCAAGTATGGGTTTGCTACAAGCTGAGACACTACCCGGGGAAGTACATCACACATGTCCTTACTAATCAAAGTCATCTCAAGTACCATATTGAAAAACCTATTTTAGACAGTAAGATGGCTAGATAGATGGCAGTCCTCTCAGCTTATGACCTCAAGTACATTCAGAGGAAGTCCATCAAAGGCAGCATCTTTGCCACCAACTAACTGCTGCCCCAACTGACAATAATTGTGAAGAACCTGAATTTCCTTATGAATACATACTATTCTTAGAAATTGCTATATGGCAACTATACTTTGATAGAGACACAAATAATAAATGTCATGGCACTAGCTCCATGTTCCTTATGCCCACAGGCGAACACTTAGCTCTATAAATCAAACTTGATTTTGAGGTGACTATGAAGCGTGCATATCTAGACTAGAAGCAACCCTTCAAATAGGCATCAAGAACTTAGAGGTCTACAGTGATTCCTACCTAATTGTCTCATAAGCCTTAGGATGGTGAAAAAAAAAAAAAAGGATCGGTTCGTTCCTTATCATAAGCACCTCGAAGTGATGGCTAATAAGTTTGACACATTATCATTCAACTACCTTCCAGGGACTCAAAACAAATTCATGATGCACTGGCAACTCTAGCATTAATGGTAGAGATACGTGATGTGTTCATTATCCATCCTATCTCAATAAGCATCAAGCACCAACCAAGATTTCAAACTCATTGCATGAACTTTCAAGTAGAAGAAAAGCCATAGTACTGGGACATCTACACCTATCTCACCAAAGGTGAATATCCTGAAAGTGCCTCCAAATTAGAAAGGAGAACCCCTAGAAAACTTTCCAGTGGATACATACCCAAAGATGGCATCCTCCACAAAAGCATGGTGAATGGAATTCATCTCAGATGTGTCTCAAATGTAGAGGCAAACCATATCATGGAAGAAATCCATGGTGGAACAGATGGCACACATATGAATGGTTGGGCCTTTTCTAGAAAAATCATGAACCAAGGTTATTACTGGCTTACCATAAACAGAGATATTGCATAATATGCTCGAAAGTGCCCAAAATGCCAAGAATATGTGAAGCTCCAGAAGCTTCCTTCCTCACTCTAAATCCAATATCCACACCTTGGCCCTTTACTTTTTGGGGCATAGATGTCATTGGTAAGATCTCACCCAAGTCATCTGCTGGCCACAAATACATTCTGGTTACCATAGATTATTTCACCAAGTGGGTCAAAGTTATACCCTATCAAGTACTAGATTTGAAAAAGGTGGCCTAGTTATTAAAACCAACATCATTGTAAGGTATGGTGTCTTACATGAAATCATTTCTAATAATAGCTCCCACTTCTAGAAAGAGTAGTCACTCTCCTAAAGAAAGACATGATTGAGCATTATAGGTCTTCTGCATACATACCTCAAACTAATGGCGCAGTTGAACCCGCCAATAAAGCACTGAAAAACATGCTTCAAAAAATGATTAGAAATCATAGAGGTTGGCATATGCATCTGCTAAGTGCCCTCCTTGGATATAGAACAACTTACAAATGAGCCACCAAGGCCACACCATACTCTCTAGTCTATGGAATGGAAGCAATCCTCCCCATAGAGTTAGAAATTCAAACAGCTAGAGTTCTCCAAGAAGCCTAGATCTTTGAACTCGATTGGAAACTGGCCTACCTTGATCAGCTCAATAAAATTGATGAGAAAAGGATGGAAGCATTATACCATACACAGAACTCCTAAATCAGATTGGCAAATAATTTCAATAAACGAGTTCGAAGTTGCAATCTTCAGGAAGGTGAGTTAGTGCTCAAAGATATCAGATAAGTTGTATAAGACCTTCAAGGAAAATTCAGATCTACTTGGAGTGGACCATACATCATCAAGAAAATCATATCAGGCGGAGGCGTCATCCCGATGGGCATCGACGGTAATGAATTCACCCACCAACCAACCTCAACCAACTTAAGAAGTATTATATATAATGTTCTTATTGTATCAAAAAAGCATTCAAGCATCATTACCAAATAAGGACTACATGGACCTGATTCTTCAAATTTTATCATGTACTTAAATTCTTTCAAATTATCTTTTGTAAGGAGATACGTAGGCAACCCTCATTGGATACGGTCTAAATCATTCAATAAAAATCAAATTTTCATTCACATTCTCATTTGAGCTCTTTAACATTGCATGCAATAGTTAAAAAGAAAAGTAAACATAAATCGAAAAAAGAATGAAACCCGCTCAGCTGAAAACCCAAACGAGCAACTTAGGAAAAAAATCAGGGTACAACCTGCTAGACTGAAAACTGAAAAGGCAATCTAGGCAACAACTAAGACAACTCCCTAAGTTGAAAACCCAAAAAAGGTAACTTAGGAAAAAATTAGAGCTTAATAAATAAAACAAAACATTTATTGAGGTCTTATTCATCTTTTGGAACAACCAAAACAAAGCATTGAAACAGAAAATAAAACAAAAATCATATAAAAGTCTTATTTTTTTTCTAAAATCTAAACTCAAACTCAATCCTCAATCTCATTTAGAATAGCAACTCAGTTGGCTTTCTCCTTTGGCCAATAAGCTTCAATCCACCATTTGATATACTCTGCATATTTGTCGTAATCATCACTATGAACTATCATGACCCTTGAGTAATTCTCTAATCCAACATGAGAGAATAGCTCTAGTCACTCCATCAATCATAATGGTCGCCTCAAACAAAGTTCCATATGGGGGCACATCCTGATCATGTCCCATCTAATGAAGGACTCTAGTAGCCTGATGCTAAGTCACATGGTGAAATTCGAGTAGATATAAGTACTTGAAACCTTGGCTCCTTAGAATAAACCACTTGAATGTGTACTAGTTAGGCCTCCATAACAGATCAATGGGACTTAGCTCTAGAAGCCAGCTAACCCATTCTTCCTAAGAATCTTGGCGAAAGACAACCTTCCTAGTGTGGTACCAAGCAGCAGAATACTCTGGTTTATCAGGTCCAGGAACAATCCTCAAATGATCCCTCAGCCAAATCTGAAGGGTAGGATGACACAAATAAGAATATTTTCAAAACATGCTAAAATAGAAAAAGCATAAAGGGATCTAAATACCTGAAGCAGAAGTGGATTGATAATCCAAGGTTCTTTGGAGCTATAATAATGATCCAGCCTCAGCTGCCTCTTAGCCAAAACCATCCCTATAATCGACTTATCCTCGCCCATTTGGAGTATCAGCTCAGCTATCTTTGCATCCCCTGTACCAACTGGGCCCACAAATATACAACTCGCAGTCAGTGTGAAAGCATAGGCCCTCAACCTCCTAGCCATCTAAACAGGGTCATCCTTTGATTCCTCCTAAAACATCAAAGCCAACGCAGACAGGTCAACCAAATCATCCTTTACCATACCTAAAGCAGCCTCTAAAATCAAATCCAACAACTTTTTAAATGAGTTGAAATAGCCTACCTGCTCAACTAGAATAGCCTTGGGATTCATACCCTGTAGAAATGAAAACTCCTTAAAGGTTGGACATATCTCGTCCATACCATCCCCAAAATGAAACATGATCGACAGGATCCCAGAATCTCACACAAGCATTCAAAAACTCCTAATCAATTTTCTTACCCCTCAAAGTCGGTAAAGCAAACATACCATACGTCCTAAGGTTGATCTTTTGTACTTTATCCAGTTTCAGACACCATCCATGCATCATGTGGCTAGAAAAAAGATTCCAAGTTATTGGCAAAAAGAAAAGAAACTAACTTTTTCTGAATAATTTTACTGCCCAGCGGTTTTTACGAAAATGGAAATTTTCTAAATTTTCATAACAATTAAATTAAAGTTCAAAATACAAATGGAAATCTAATGTTTTTACAAAAGCCCTCAACTGGGGCCCAAATACAATTAAGCATAATCATGCATCATCCATAGCATGCATCTCCCTTCAATTACTGGTATCATCTAACACACATCTGGGAGCCTCCTCTTAAAGGAGTCTTTACCCCAATGCCAAAGTTCTAAAACTATCTATCAAAGCCCAAAGTCCGATATGGCATGGTCACAAGCCTAAAATATGAAATGACACTTGTAGGTTCACTATCATCAAAATCACCTTCTGCTTGAAGCTAATTCAGATTAGGGCACAGCTGTGAACCCTTAATTTTGCACCTCTATAAATCATCAGTTGTCTCATGACTCTCAAAAGTTTGAAACCTAATGGGGTCAAGGGCAGCACCCCTTGTTGCTTCTGGGGCCTCGAGACAAAAACTTTAAATTCCAAGGTTTACATGGAGAATTTTGCATTTTTTTTGGGAGGAAAACCTCATTTTTGCACCATTGCATCTGGTCTACCAATACGAGCCAAAAATATCTAACCAAGCTCAAATCGAACTTCAAACAAGCCCAGAAAGCCCAAAACCTAAATTGGATTACATCGAACAGGACCCAGAAAATCAGGCCCAGGACAGACCTAGGCCCAAAACGATATACGCATGCATGACATGACAAGATGCATTCGTAAATAACAAAAACACATGCTTGAAGCATTCAATGCATGCGTCATGCCCTTCACACATGTGTGAAGGCCCACGTGCATGCGTGGAGCGTGTGACGCACACGCCTATCAGTTTTTAGGATTTTCCAACATGATTCCCTATAAATTCGACCCTCTGGAACAGAGCCGGGTTCACACCTTTTTACAAATTTTTTCAAACGATAGAATACGCTCAAAAACACTATTCATACACCAAATTATACAATTCTATATCGATTTAAGCCTCTAGAGTGTAATTTTCAGGCAACAGACATTTTAGACAAATCGATTACAAACAATACAGACAATCAATCAGTCTAATCAAAATCCAATCCAAACACTCTAAACAATCAATCCACACTCTCCAAATACAACAGAGACCTATTAAGGCTTCATCAAACCGTCAGAACCTCCAATTTTCAAACCATGCAAAAAGGTAATACAATATAGTATTTCTTTTGTCATCTAATCGTGAAACTGATTTTATTTAAGCATTTTAATTCAGACCTAAGGCATATTTTCAAAATAATTACTTTTTCTGAATATCTTTTCATAATTAAAACGAACAAGCCCTAAAATTTGTTTAGGCAAAACACAATCAAAATATAATTTTGCATTAATCAAACTTTAGAATTAGTTAATAGCCTATTGGATAATTGTTTTTACAATCTAAAATCAATTAGCAATTGAACCAACAAACACCCCTCTTGTTACCAGAACAACCCCTCGATAAGGGAGAACGACGTGGGGTTTGATTCCCTATTTAAAAGTATACGCTGGCAAGCCTTTCACTGCTTCAACTCCAAAATCTCTTTTCTTTTATTTTTTTTTTCACTGTTTATAACTTAATTTTGTTTATTTGTCCATGTTATTTGCATATTTGTTTATTTTGATCACATTTATTTTGTTATTCATTCTTGCAATGTTGTTACGTTGTGATTGTCAACGTTCTTTTCATGGTATGTGTAATGTATGGATTTGGGGAATGTGTGCTTCTCTTAGATTATGAGACTGGAGGGGAGATCCCTTATTTATCATTTTTTTATTGTATTAATTTTTACTACTTTCTTTGGGGTGTTGTGCCATCCTTAGAACCTGAAATGCGCTAGAGGAAGGACCCTGGCAAATGTACTTATATTTACCGCCTTATGGATGTCATTTGCATAATATGGCATGCCCATGCATTCATTTGATTTAAATGCTCATGCATACATGAAAATTTCTTTTTACCTGAACTTGCATGATTTCTCGGCTAAAATCTTGTTTTAATTAAAAATGGCATAAAATTATTTTTATTAAAATGTTTTTTTTAGATCACAACCCATCAAACCCCATTTGGTTCCAAAAAGAACAGCTCTTCCAATTAGGTAGAAACTAAATTTTTCTAAAATTGAATTAAATAAAAAGGTTTCTTAATCACCTTAGAATAAAACTGAGTTTTCTAAAAGGTTATGTGGCGACTCTAACACTTCACATACTATGTGTACTCTAATGGACACATGTGGAGGCTCAAATATAGGAACCCGATCCATAATCCGCAATGCTGGGAAGTGCAATCTAAAAGGTTTTGTCGGGCTGCATAGGCTCACAAATGCGTTTGCTCGGGGAAATCTCGTGGCCATTCGGGTGGGGCCTCACAGAAAGTCATAACACTTTGCCTTCTCCCTTGACCAGCATGTCTCAATCCACTAATCTAAGTATTCTAGAAGATTTCCATAATCATCACTTGGGACAAGCATCTTAAAATATTAAAAATAACCTTTTGTGACTACCTTAGCCACCCGGGCATTCACCAGTGCACCATCTGGGGGCATATTTTGATCATGTCCCATCTGTCGAAGGACTCTAGTAGCCTAGTACAATGTCACCTTTCTCAAGCTAGGAAAGTGCACATACAGAAATCCCCAGCTCTTTAGCATGATGTGTTTGATCTTGTACCAATTGGGTCTTGAAAGTAAGTCTGAAGAGTTCAACTCCATTAAAAAACCAACCTAGTCCTTTTTTGTATCAAAGTAGATGATGATTTTTCTGCTATGGTACCAAGATGTAGAATAATTCTTCTTCTCACGACCAGGAAAAATTTTGAGGTGGTCTCTTAGCCAAATCTAAAAGAAAACACAAGGGTCAAAATCCTTTCATAAACCATGAAGCAAAACAGCAGTAAAATAATGTTAGACCTGTATGCCCTAAAGCACATTGTAAATGTAATAATTGAATCCCAATGACAATAATATATAATTTATTTAAATGAATTCCACATTTATTATAATTTATATATGTTCCATTAGTGTTTTTTATGAGAATCTATTCTTAAGAAGTTATGAAAAAGAGTGACAAATTCTCGTTGTCGTAATGTTATAAAACCTTGTTCATGGAAATAGAATTATCGATTGGGACATCGATAATTCAAAAGACCATCACTGCTATTGTCATCCATGTAAGTATGTAATACTTATAGTAATAGAGATAGTGAGTTTCATGCTACAGACATGTGATGTCGTGACAACATATGGACTCTCATGTGATGAGTAAGTTAAACAGGTGATGTTAAACGAAGAATACATGGGTTTTACAACAGTTAATATTTAATCATCTAGGTCATATTTGTGCATATAGTCCTTTGACTTGAGGTGGAATTTATCTAATATATTGGTGGATACAGCTTGTTATTACTTAGATACTTCTACTAGCCATGCAGGGGTATATGGCATGTGGTGGCTATACCTAGTGATATATTGAGATAAAATTTCTCCAAGAAAGAATTCATTAACTTGGGTAAATAAGGAAGGAATCATATGACTTCTAGTACTCCTCGATATAAATCCTTGGCCAATGTGGATAAGATTCACTAAAAAGTTATTTCTAGTAGGAATAAAAAATGTCGAAGATTATAACTTAGAAGTGGTCATATGATCGCGGCATATAAGGTTTGACAGATTCATGACCCTAGCTAAGATCGGGAATCTGTAATGAAGGGACTCAAGTGCATGGTAACTATGGTCATGGTCCATGTTATATGTTCATTTACTTGATCATCAATATTCATTCCTATTTAGGTAGTCGAGATATGTTATGCTAGACGTCACTCGCAACTTACGGGATTGTGTATGAAAAGGGATTTTATAAATGGATAAAGTAAAAACTATTTTCCTATCTCTTTGCTATTTAGGACATGAACCTAGAGAGTCACACACCGTAAAGTATTGAGCAAGTATTGTGTAAAGATATTATAATTAATACTTAATTGAAATGTTCAATTAACTACTAATTATAATCGAATTGAACTTGTGATTATATCCACAATAACCCTAGAATGTCTTGAAGTTCATTTCAAAGTAGTGTATTTTAATTTAGTTGATTTTGTGTGAGATATGAAACATTAAGGACTAAATTGAAAATGGGCTTGGACTTAAGAAAGATGATTAGTTATGTGATAACTAATTGTGTAGGATTTTACCATTAACTAAAAAAGGTGATGCCAACTCAAACTCCACTAGGTCTTTGTCATGACAAGTGTTTTCATGCATTTCACTAGGTAATGACAAATGTCCTAGTTAGTGGAGGAGAGTGGTGACTCACCTAGTTAGTGAAAGATCTCTACATATAAAAGGTAAAAATGACTTTTTTGCCTAAGTAATGTTAAGTCAAATTCACCAAAAGCAAAGGCATTTCCAGATTTTGTGAGTTGAGTGTTAGAGAGTTTTTGAAGTGTTCAAAAGACTTTGTTTTCTTCTCTTCTCATAGTTCTAGGATTATGCCTAAGCTTATGGAGTCCAAGACATAAGACACTCACTTGTTCCTTAACTTAGAGACGAGACTTGAACCTAAGAAAAAGGGAAACCAAGAGAGTTCAAGGGATCAAGTGTTGCATCAAGTAAAGGGGACCTCAAGCTTGCTCAAGCTTGGTGTGAGATAACTAGAGGCTTCGCGGTTGAGGATCTCAATGAAGTAGGGAGAAAGGTATTTGATACATTTCTACTCTTCTTTGTGTTGTAATGTGTTTTTGTACAAATTGGCAAGATCAAGTTTTGTTAGGTATATGTGGACCAAAAGGTGTTCAAGTGATTTAATCAAAGAGTTTGGTTTAATCACTTGAACTATTTTTGTTAAAAGGGTTTTAACAAAAGATTTTAAGGCAAATTAAAATAGATTTATGAGTTAATAAGTTTTTGAAACTTGTAAAATGAACCAAAATTTTGATTTTTCTCCTTTCGATACGCAGCTCACATTTTCCTTTCAAATAATTTAAGTACCTGAAGAAGAATAGGACTAATAGTCCAAGGCTCTTTCAAGCTCCAATTTTGATCATGGCTTCACAGTGTCTCGACCAAAATCATACCAATAATTGATTTTCCCTCACCCATCTAGGGTATCTGTTCAGCCACCCATGCATCACCCCATCCAAATGGGCATATAAAAATGTATTTGGTCCTTAAACAAAATGCATATGCCTTCAATTTCCTAGCCGCCCTCTTCAAATCACCTGGATTTTTATCCTCACAAAATGCCATGGCCACTGCAGACAAGTTAACCAAATCATCCATCACCATACTAGAAGCCTCCTCTGCACTCAAATCTAAAAGATTTTTGAAAGAGTTATAGTACCCGAACTTTTCAATTGGATCAACCAAGACAGCCTTGGGGTTAGAACCAGTAGAACATGAAATTCTTCAAAGCTAGCACATTTTAAGTTTCCGGTCTTAAAGAAACTCACCACGTGGGTCAGATTGCACATGACGTTGGGGTTTCGATAGGTCCAACTTTAGATGAACTCCTTATGATTCTGTTGGGTGCAAGTGTGAAGGTGTGAGTCGCCACTTAATCTTTAGAAAAGTTAATTTTCAGGGTGATCAATAAATCATTTTGACTACATTTCAGAAAATCTGATATTTTACCCAATTTATGGAAAATGTGAGCCTCAAATCAAAGGTGGATTATGGGACTCGTGATTGATAAAAACATTTTAGAAAATTGATTTTTTCATTTTCTAAACAATATTGGCTTAAAACATTTTTATGGATTCGATTGAAAAAGATTGGTTTTTGTGTATGAATGGCATACTTTCATGATGTATGAACAAGTATAACATGCCAAAATAATGCATGGCCTGATATAATTGCATGAATGGTAGGTATAAATGGAAAGCAATAAAATGATAGAAATTAAATAGGAGTCCTTCCTCTAACCTTGAAGGATTCTAAGGAAGGTACATATTCCCAATAAATGAACTAAAAGTAAAAATAAAATAATTACATCAAAATAGCAAGCAAATATAGGAGATCCCTTCTCCAGTCTAAAGATCTTGAAAGGGCACACATTCCCCACAAATTACTTACTGAACTAGAAAAATAAATAATAATAATACAAATGCTGGATAGGAAAATAATGCAAGAAAAATTACATAAAATAAACTGAACAAAATAAATAAAAAGGAATAATAAAAAAATGAATTTTTGGTGTCGAATCCTTTGAACGGTCTGTCAGCATATCCCTTTGAATGGGAATCAAACTCCATATTGTTCTCCCTTCTCGCGAAGGGTGGGATTGTTCTGAAAAACAATGGGTTTGTTGGTTTATGTGTTCAAAAGCTAATTAATTTTATTTTTTAAAAAGAATTAACCAAAAAGGTGTGACTCTAATTTTTGCATCATTAAATTTGGCTCGTTAATATGAGCCCAACAGCTCAAACCAGACTCAAATCAGACTTCAAACGACCTAGAAAACCCAAAAAAAAATTGAGTCCAATCAGACCGAACCAAACCCAAAAAATCGATCCCAGTAACCTAGGCTGAAGAACGCACACG